>PVHX01018420.1:0-37018 GCA_004024805.1 Geosciurus inauris | reverse complement strand
GTTTTATTTAGGCTTACATGTTGACAGTGTAAATTGACTCATTGTACATAGATAGAGGATAACATATCAATTCTCTAGTTGTAAGTTGTATAGAATCACATCATATATGCAGTCATACATAAAGTTAGGGTTTTTATGACCATCATATTCCATCACCCTTGCTGTCCCCATGCCCCCTCCCCCCTTACACCCCTGTGAACGGAGATCCACCTTTGTTCCCATGTCCTTTCCCACATTATGGATCAGCATCCACTTATCAATGAGTACATTCAGCATTTGGTTTTCTGAGATTGGCTTACTTCACTTGTTGCTATTTGCACACTTCTTTTTAGTATTTAGTTTTTGCTTTGGTTTTGTTTTCCTGTATGGAATGAAACAGTTATATTAATTCCATCTTGAAAAGTAAATGCATAAAGATTGCTATGAATTTTTAAGGAACAAAAGAAAATTAGAAAAATCTAATGAGTGGGCTAATAATCATATAATTTAAAAATCTACATCCATTTTTTAACTTTTAACACTGAAAATAAATAAATGTTTTAATGGTACTATATTAATTTGGAACAACCAATGAAATAGAATAGAAGAAAAAGAAGTAGAATCAAACATGATTGACTCTAGTTCATGATATGAAGGCATTTCATATGAGCAGGGAAGAAAAGGATAATTCTATAAATCATGTTAGATAAAAGATACATAGAGATGAGTCTTTATGTCTTAAAGAAAAACACATTTTTAATGGAGTTAAGGTTTAAAGGAGTACAATTTTTTGAGAAAAAAATACCGTGTATGTATTTGTAATATGGAAATGAGAGAGGTATTTCTAAATTGGACATGAAACCTAGAAGTCTTAACAAAAAAAGAAGATGGGTAACATCAGCAACAGAAATAGAAAAAAAAAACTTAGATAACAAAGTCAAAAGGTACACAACAAATTGGATAACAATTCTGTAATATAGGCAACAAATACATACAAAAAGCAAATTTCCCAAATTTTCCAAATACACAAGTAAAATCTTGAAGAAACATTATAAAAACTTCAAATGATCAGTGAACAGAAAATCAAATGTAAACTTGCAATAAATGTATGAAGAGATACAGAGCCCACTCACACTTGCAATTATAAAAAATATTTCATTTTTGACAAAAATTGAGTCTTCTGTATGTTGAGAAGACAACCGTTAACAAAATAAACACAGAACTCAAAGCTAGTGAAGCTTACCTTCCAGTGAATATATGATACACAATAAACAAAATAAATGAGAACCACACAGTTTATCAGCTGAAGATTGAGTGCAATGGAGAAAATAAAGCAGAGGAAGGAGAATGGGAAATCTAAGGGATGGAGGAGGACTGCAATTCTAAACATGGCAAGAAGGGACGTTGTCACTTGTACATTCCATATTTTCACAATCAATAGAAAAGTGTGTCTGTGTGTGTGTACGTGTACACATGTGCACAGAAAAAAACATGCCATGAATATTTATAGAATTATTATTTGTAACAGTAAACAACTTGGAACCATCTTATCAAGTTTATCAACATGAAATAATTACACAATGGAATCATATGGAGCAATAAACCTGATTGTACCACAATAAAGTAATACACTAAAATCTTTTTTTAAAATATTTATTTTTTAGTTGTAGGTGGACACAATAGCTTTATTTTATTTTTTATGTGCTGCTGAGGATCGAACCCAGTGCCTCCCGCGTGCTAGGCGAGCACGCTACCACTGCGCCATAACCCCAGCCCCTACACTGAAATCTTAACAAAATAATAAGAGAAAAAAAGTCATATGCTCCATTGTGCATTTCCATTTATATCAAGTTTAAAACTAGGAAAAATTAAAAATAGGTTTAGAACTCAAGATAATGGTTATCTTTGGGTAAGAGAACGACTAATAATTGGGCTGTGCTTTAGGATGCCCTTAGGGAATAGAACATGTTCTGTGTGTTGGCCTGAGTAGTGGTTCCACAATGGTTTTCTCATAGAATAATTCATTAGACTTTGCAATTATGATTTATGCACTTTTCTACATGTCATATTTTATTTTATTTCTTAAAGAGGGATCTAGCATTTTATTTCTAGATATCCAAGAATCTTTCATTATTCCTGAATTTTAAGAAACTGAACCAGGATATATTAATGCATTTTTGTCTTTTCATTAATTTTTCATACTGCTCAGTGAGTGCTTTGATCTGTACACTTGGGCCTTTCTAACCCAGTGTCTTTATGACCAGGAAAGTTTCATCAGCATTTTTCTTCTCCTCTTACATACTGCATGCTTCTCTGGCTTGCTTACCTCTGTCTCGCTTACTTCTGTCTTCCATATCTACCATATCCATTCTTTCTTCCAATGCTGGAGATTCAACTGAGAGCCTCATACATACTGAGCAACATCACTAAGCAACATGCCTAGCCCCTTCTGCCATATTCATTCTTACTGTTTTTATGTCTTTAAATATTTTGTTGGACTTTGGGAGTAATTGCCATTAGCCTTTCAAACTATGCACTTGGTTTTCAGAATGATTGATTCACTTCTCAATCTGTTACCCATGATTTTCATTCTGAAATTGCTTTGCACTTTCCTAACGTGATAGTCGTTAAGACTTTTCACACGTTTAGTTTTCTTTTTCTTCTCTTTTTATTTTCAGGATACAGAGATTGTATTCTCCCTGCCCCTTGAAGTCAGTCATAATCATGTGACTTTATTTGACTGATAAGATGTCAATGGAAGACAAATGTGGATCTTAAGGACAGAGTCTTCAAGAGCCAGGAAATACTTATCATACTCTTATTCAAAATTCCTGTCCTTTAGTAATCAGCAGCACTTCATATCATTGTTTCACCATCTTGGGTCCTAAAGTGAAGACATCCACAAGAGAACCCATAGCCCACTAATGTTAGATATTGTCTATGTTAGATATTATGCTTACATGGCACAAACAAGAAATAAAATATTCCTGTTTAATACCTCTGAGATTTTGGATTTTTTATTACTGCAGCAATATCTTGCCTATACTGACTGATACACCACATACTCATTCCTAATCTTTTCCTAATATGTGAATAAATAATTTAGACAATTTTTCTGTTTATTTTCATAATTATCATAAGCTTATAATGTTTCTTCATATTAATTCTTATTACCTATTTTCTTATTTTGTGGATCTTTCCATAGGCTTAATGTGATGTTTCTCTAACATGTTTATATCCTTAAATGGCAAATGTCCTTGATCTCCCTTGCTGTAAATCTAGTTATTGTTAAAATTTTGAACCAAGCTAATAGATCTGGGAAACCTACATTCACATCAATATTTAACTTATGCAACAAACTGAGAGTAGGGAAGTCAAATTAAGAGTAATACCAGGCTGGGCACACTGGTGCAGGCCTATAATCCCAATGACTCAGGAGGCTGAGACAGGAGGATCAATAATTTGAGGCCAGCCTCAGCAAATTAGCCAGGCCATAAGCCACTTAACAAGAATCTATCTCCAAATAAAAAGATAAAAAGGGCTAGGGATGTGGCCCAGTGGTAAAGTGTGTCTGGGTTCAATTCTTAGTACCAAAACAAAATAAACATTCAAAGAGTAATCCCAGAAGAGAACCATTTTCTAAACTCTCTTTCTCCTGTGTTCAGTAAAGCTACTTTACCAAAGGTCTTTACTAGGTCCAGTTTCTGTTGGTCTGGAGCACAGTTGTGTCTGTGCTGAGTATCCTACCTGTTGTCTGTCACCAAGAGAAGCCTATTGCTCTCCTGGGAAGTCCTTGTCCTTGCTGTGAGTTGTGCTTTGTGAGCCTCCCTAGAAAAACTTGAAGTCTACCATTTTGATTTTTTTTTTTTTTTTTGGTAACAATGATTGAACCTAGAGGTAGTTAATCACTGAGCAACATCCTCAGTCCTTTTTTATTTTTCATTTTTCATTTTGAGACAGGGTCTCACTCAGTTGCTTAGGGCCTCATAAGTTGCTGAGGCTGGCTTTGAACTTATGATCTTGCTTCAGCTTCTGAAGCCACTGGGATTACCAGTATGTGCCATCTCTCCCAAACCATTTTGATTTGTTTTTTAACATTTATTCTTATTAAAATAATACATGCTTACGTGAATAATCAAATAAGATTAGCCTATTAAAATTTCCGTACCTCTCCACCTCATAAACACATTCAAACAGTGCTACTCCCCAAGAACAACCTATTCAACATGTTTCTAATACTTTCAAAATCCTAGATAATTCATGTGTGTCTCTGAATTTTTATATAAACATTCCATATAAGTATTGCTTAATTCCTTAAAATAAAAAAAGTTCTACTAAGTAACCTTTTAACGAGTCCATTTCTCAATTCTCATTAGAACAAATTTTGTGATTTTTCTGTCATTAGATTACTAATATTTCAAATATTAGTGTTCTTATATTTGCTTTAGCAATTTTTTCACTTCCTACTATCTGTGTGCTATTCTTCTACATTTATTCTCTTACATTACATTTGTGCTAATATTACACTCTGTTTTGGATCCATAACTCTCTTACACAATCTGTTTGTGGGTTGACTAAAGCTGAAAACCTTCTAAACATTATTAAATTATTATAAATTAGCACTGTACTGGTCTCCTATGTGAACACCACTGTCACTTCTGAACCACTTAAAAGAGATGTTAGAATCATCAAAGCAAGGGCAGATTCTCTTTTATCTCAACATTACTTGAAATGCCTGTTTGTTTATATACAATTTATTTTTTCCTGGAATTCCACATAACCTTTCTTTTTATTTTGAATAGCATGCTTTATAATGTAGCAAGTTGGGGTCACCTTCAATCCTAGAATCCCTTGCATAATTGTCTTTTGCCTTGGGAACCCTCTCTCCCAGAGCTCACTGTTTTGCTGCACTCCAGTGACTCAATTGCCTTCCAAGACTGATGGCCCCTGTCCTCCTGCCCTTTACCTTCAGTGTTCTCTTTTATTTTCTTGTGTCTTTTATTTCTTGATCTACTCCTTTGTTTTGCCAGAGCAGAACTCAGATAACCTTACAACAATGTGATCTGGGAGGTAAAATTGTTCATGACATGTAGTGGGATCTAATTATCTCCTCTTTAATACCCTTTCTCCTTTTCTTTTTTAAGAACTGAATCCAGTGACAGGTGTGGTGCACACCTGTAATCAGGGCGGCTCTACAGCCTGAGGCAGGAGGATTGCAAGTTCAAAGGCAGCCTCAGCAACCTAGCAAGGCCCTAAGCAACTTGGCAAGGCCCCATCTCAAAATTAAAAAAAAAAATACATTTAAAAGGGGCTGGAGATGTGGCTCAGTGCTTAAGCACCCCAGGGTTCAATCCCTGCTACAAAAAAAAAAAAAAAAAATCCAATTTTTTTTCCTCTCTCTTTTTTTCCTTCTTTCTCTTTTTCAGTTTGCCATATGACCAAATAGAAGGCCCTACCTCTTACCTAGGTATGTACAATAATTTAAGAAGACATAGAGGCAACATCAAAGGGCATTCCTTAGATGAGTAAAATAACTGATAAGCACTCTTTAGACTCACATGTATTTGCTAATAAGTGTAATGCAGATATGATGGGAGGAACTCCAGCAGTCATTTGAAACATGAGACAATCTTGAGAATAGAAGCCATGCATTAAAACTAATAAAACAAAAAAGACAAGGAAGCCTGGTCCCTGTGGGGAAGCTGGTCCCTGTTATATCACAGAACTACTTTACTAGCCCTGCTTAAATATATTGTATCCACAAGTATGACTATTGGCTACTTGTATTTTAGAAAGGGATTGGTCCCAGGACCTCATGCATGCTAGGCAAGCAAGCTACCACTGAGCTACTTCCTCTACCCCTGAACACCCGTCCACTGTTAACTACTGAATCAAATTACAGATTGAAAATGGTAGTAAACTTTCTGGGCTTTTAAACATATAAATATATCTCAATTCTGCTCAGCAACTTGGACACTACATTTTTAATTAAAAAAATATTTATTTTTTAGCTGTAGGTGGAAAGAATATCTTTATTTTATTTTTATGTGGTGCTGAGGATTGAACCCAGTGCCTCACAAGTGCTAGGCAAGCACTCTACCACTGAGCCACAACCCCAGCCCCTTGGACACTACTTTTGCTGTTTATGGAATTCAAGGTTGAAGGTGACTTGTGCTCAATGCTGTGAGAACTTCTCTGTTGTCTTCCAGCATTCAGGGTTGTCACTAAAAATCTGGTACAAGTCTGATTTCTATTATTTAATGAAAAATCTTTTTTTACTTTCTGAAAAATGTTAGGATACTTTAGTTTTCCTTGATGTTCTAAAATTTTCAAGAATGTGTCTGGAGGTGGGAGATTTTCTGTTGGTTTGCTCCCTTTCATTGTACCTCCACTCAGTGGCCTATAACCTGAAGATCTATGTTCTGCAATTCAGACAAAGTGCCTGTCATCACGTCTTGGGCAATGTTCTCCCCTCTTTTCCTTTATTCCATATCTGTAGTTGTCAGATATAAGCTCTCAGAATTCATTCTCTGAGTTCTGTATTTTCCCCTTGTTTTTAAATTCTGCTTTTCTTCCTCTAGGTTCTGGGAGTTTTGATATATTTTAAAACATGTAAGGCTTTTTGAAATTTTAGCAGTTATATTTTTAATATATTTTAGCATATTTTTAATGTCATATCTCTTCCTTGTATTATAATAGCTTTGTTTCATATCATTCAAACCTACTTTTTGTATAACAATCTATATGAGTGAATATTTTAACTGAATATATTTTCATTGATGGAAAATATTTTCTACTCCTAGTTTACTTGGGGAAAACCTTTTAAAATTCTGTTTTGATTGGCTTATTGTGTTGTGTCTATCTTATGGTCCTTTGATATGAATATTATAAACTTTGTTAGTTTACATTAATGAGCTAACCGTGTAGGTATTTTCTACTGCTATAAGGTGCTGTTTTCCTTACCATCTCTCCTGTGCATCTCCCTGAGCAGTCATTTCAACCAAAAGAATGGGAAGCTGAGTGGTGCATGGCCATCAGAGGCTGGGCCCCTAAATTATAGAATGAAAGAGACACCAACACACACATTTACAAGTCTTGAATTTTCCTGAATGGCTATTTGATTTTTCTATAGAAGACAGTTGCAGAATTTTGTGTCATGAAAATATCAGACTGTTTTGCCTCTATAAGCAGGAATGTGGAGAGAGAAAGGTAAGTCAACATGATTGGTTATTCTGTACAGAGACCTGTGATGAACTCCTGTGTTTAGTTCTGATTTTCATTGTTGATATCTCTACCGTACTGGTTAATGTTGAGGCCAGAGTCTTTCTGGGGCTTCACTGGGTTCATTGGTTCCCTTTTGCAGCCAGGTTTATACAATTAAATCACCCACTTCCTGTCCTTCAAGAGGTTATTGAAAAATCTCATCCACTGAGATTTCCCATCTAACCAATTTTCTTTTCTATTATATATTTATTCTTTTTTGCTCTCTCATTCTTCTATTTTTGTGAATGGAATCACATCATTTTATATCAAATTCAATTTTTTTTTTTTTTTTGGTACTGGAGATTGAACTCAGGGGCACTCGACCACTGAGCCACATCCCCAGCCCTATTTTGTGTTTTATGTAGAGACAGGGTCTCACTGAGTTGCTTAGCGTCTTGCCGTTGCTGAGGCTGGCTTTGAACTCGCGATTCTCCTGTCTCAGCCTCCCTAAGTGCTGGGATTACAGGCGTGTGCCACTGCGCCCGGCTGAATTCAATTTTTAAATGAAGTAGATGCATGGCAGTAAAATAGAAGCCACGTTTTGTATTCCTTTAGTACCTCCCAACTCACTCTTATAGTTTATAAGCTTTCATTCTATTTAACAAAAAACATATTTAATATGTTTTATATAAATATACATATGTATATATTCTTAATTAAAATATCCGAGATTAGATAAATCTTCAGGAATAGCTCTGTCCTAGGGTAAGTTGTCAGTCACTGGATCTCTCCTATCTCTTGAATCTGTGTTCTTCTCTATTGACTTTAAAGGTGGCCTTCACCAACTCTAGATGCCCATGCACCTAGGATCAAGTCTGGAAAGAAGAGAGTTTCCCAGAATTCATTCAAATCTGCCTGGCTCAATATTTTTCCATTCCTGTTACAATCCCTATGGTGAGGGGATGATAAAGCACTTTGTAGTACACACCTTTGGAAATGAACACCTCTCTGAATCATTCATGGCCGACAAAGGCAAGTGATACTCTTTTACCTATTCTAAAACCAGGAGTGGTGTGGCTGGATGGCTGATTTCACTGAGATTCCATTCTCCCTTTCTTCCTATATAAATACTACCCTTGAATTTTAGTTGGCTTTCTTGGCTGCATTTCCCAGCCTCCTTTACACCTAGGTGCTTGTAGCAGTGTTCTGATCAATAGCGCCTCATAAGTTATATGTGCCATTTCAAGGAAGAGAATTTAAAGGGAGAAAAGATTGTAAAACAACAAAACTGGTGGGGCTAAAATCTCTAACTCCAAGAGACCTGTTTTTCTTCAGTCTTAGTTTAAATGAAAAATAAATTTTAGCCTGTTTCAGCTACTATCTTGGATTTTCTGTCATTCTCAACTAAGTTTAATCCTTTTAAATGTAAGTGCTGTCAGCTCCATCCCTCCACATGAACTAACTATGAACACAAGGGGTTCACTGGAGAAAAAAATTGAGGTTCTAAATGCACTCAGAAAGTACTGGACATAATTGCTGGTCAAATAAACACAAAATATGAGGATGCAAGGTGTTCAGACAGGATCAGAAGAGAGGGACGCCTCACTTGCCTTGACAGTGATGCAGTTGATATGCAGTAAGAGGTGGTGTGTGTCAGTTCTGAACTCCAGCATTCAATTGGCCCTTTCTACAGAAACTTTGTGACTTTTCCTTGAGGAAGGAAACTATCTCCAGTTTATAGTGCAGGCAACAGGCTTCTCCTATTTTGATACCCCCCATCATTATAAATTGGATGTTAGTTCCATATAGTCACCCTTATGTGGAAGTCTATAAAATATTTTCTCATAATGTTTTAAAAGCAATTTAATTATTAAAACCAATTATACTGTTTAAAATAAGAACCTTAAGAAACTTGTCAGCTATTTTGATACATATAATTTTGAAGGAACTTCTTCCCTTTTTAGTTTCTTCAGAGTACAATTAGTTCTCTATAAGATGTTTATATATTGGGAAGAGGAAGCTATATATAATTTAAAAAGTTAAAGCATCCAATTCAGAAAAATAGAGTAAAAACATTTTTCAGTTTTTATTTTATTTGATTCATTTTTTGGGTACCAGGAATTGAACTCAGGGGCACTCGAGCCACATCCCCAGTACTATTTTTTGTATTTTATTTAGGACAGGGTCTCACTGAATTGCTTAGCGTGCCTCGCTTTTGCTGAGGCAGGCTTTGAACTCACGATCCTCTTGCCTCAGCCACCTGAGCCACTTGAATTACAGGCGTGCGACACTGTGCCTGGCTCAGTTTTTAGATGTATCATTTCCTAAAGAAATTTTTTTTGCTTATTATGATAACTCTTGAAATTAAAAATTACATTTAAGAAACACTACATAAAGACAGGTCTGAAAATAGACAAGGTCCAACAATTGAAAAAGCAGGGATAATGCCCAGTTCCTTTGCTTACCACCTATGGGACCACCTAGACTTGAGATGTTTCCCCCCCCTCTCTCCTTTTGTAATCACCAGGATTAAACTCCTTCAGACAACTATCTTTACCCCTGAGCATAAGTTTTGTTCTGCTCTGAGTTTCTCCTTTTCAAATAACAAATACATACAGTATCTTTTCTCCTTTGAGATCACTATTCTGAATCAAATTCTCCCATCTTTTCCATTTTCGTCATCCCACCTCCACATCTGCTCTGGCAATTCCACCTTCTCTATCATGCTCACATTTTCTCCCTGATTCCATGACATTTGTTCTTTGAGTTTGTAGTTCATAGATCCTTGACAGACTCTTTAGTTCTGTCCTATTCAACAATTCATTCTGTTTTCTTCTAGGTCTTCTTAGTTTAAAACTCATGGTCCATTATTCTGATCAATAGGCAACTAAGACTAATATTTTCAACACAGGCAGCCCCTTTTTTCAATGAGCAATCCTGAAACGTACCATATTACAATAAATTTCCTGCTGAAAACTGAATAAGGAAATCACATTTGCACAAATCAATGCCACTAAAACTCAAGGCTTCCAACCATAAATGAGTTTTAATCTGTTCCGTGAATACATCCCCTTCCCCACAGTGTATCTATCACATCATCACAAGTCAAGTCCTGAATCCTATCACCCTTTCTTGTGCATTAGGAGGAAATGGAAGCCATAATACTGAAACCAGATCCATGTTCTAACCCTGATGCCACAGACACCTGCACCTGCATACACCTCTTTCTCCTCCTCTCCCATCACAGAATCGCTGCCCACATTCTTCCTTAATGTGGTACCTTGGGTCCTGAATCCTTGAGGACTTGGATCCTTCCGTTGTCCCCTTCCCTTGAACTTCCAATATATGCTTTCACCCTGGCTTCTTCTGTTATTCTTTAAACATATTTAAGTGTACTCTAGAAAAAAATCAGTAAACCTCTTCTAATTCTATGTGCCTCTCTACTACCCCTCTCTCATTTTATCTACCCTCTAATTCCATTGACATGTTGTCTGTGCTCACTTTCTTCACCTTCTCCCCCCCAACCACCACTGCAGTACCAGGGATTGAACCCAGAGGTGCTTAACTACTGATCCACATCCCCAGATCTTTTTTATTATTGTTTTATTTTGAGACAGAGTCTCACTAAGTTGCTTAGGACCTTGCTAAGTTGCTGAAGCTGGAGTTGAATTTGCAATCCTCCTGCCTCAACCCCTAAGGCCACTAGGATCCTAGGCACACCCCACTGCATCCGCTTTGTCTCCACCTAATTAACTCTCTCTTGTCTTTAATTCACTGGTAACTCTTTTGTCTATCCTTCTACCAAAACTGCAAATCCAGCAAGACTATCACTGCTCTCTACTGTTAAATCCAGTTATTTAATTGCTTTTCTTTCTTGACTTCTGCAACATTGGAAATTATCAGTCATTTTTTTCCTCCTTGAAACTCTCTGCTCATGGGATCACTTGCGGCAAGGATTTTATTTTTTCTAATAATTTTCCCACTGCTGCTGCTGAGTTTCCCAGAAAGCTTCCCCTTCCTTCATATTCACCCCTCTGGTTTTATAGCCCAGGTTTCTTTACCAGTTTTCTCATATCCCTGTATGACTCCTGCTCCACATAGTCTCCACGTGTTCACATGCACTCTCTTGGTTTCAAGAACCATTATAAGCTCTCTCTGTCACTATCTCCAGCTGCAATCACCACCTTCCTACTAAACTCCCTCTGTATGGTCTCCCAAGCACTTTGAACTCTATGTTCAAAATGAAACCCGCAGGCTTCCTTCCTGGAAACTTGATATCACTCTTACTGCAAGGATGTTGTCCATATTTTTATTTCTTCATTCCTAAAACCTGGAATAATGCCTGGTACCTTGTAGGCCCCCAATAAATAAATAAATAAATAAATGAAAACATCAATGTGTCTTAGCTCAAAGAATAACTCTATCACCAAGCATTTGACAAACCAGGAACCTGGGTCTACTTCCTTCCCCACATACCCTGAGTCATTTTACCTCTAAAGTCTTAATGTTACTTTTTTCATTATATTGTAATAGCGTTCTAGCACCCTTTCTTTTTATTTCCTTAATTCCATTCTTCTTCATATTGCTTGAGTCATCTTTCCAGAATCCAACTATAGGTATGCCCCTCCCTTCTTAATTTTTTCCCAGTGATCCTGCAAGACTTCAGTTAAAGTTCAAACGGTATAAAAGAGAAGCCTGGAATCACTTTTCTTGGGTTTTCCTTCCATCCATGCCTCATTTTCTAGTGATATGGATTCTGAGCCTGACCTCACCACACATGAAACTCATCTTACTTTCCTGAACTGTCTGGTTCTCTTCATCTTCAGGGCATTGCTCTTGACTCTGCTGGGACTATGAGTGCCTTTTCCCTGCTTTGCTTCAAGCCAGGGCTCATTCTTTATACCCTTTCCATGACTGTTCCCTTCTTCTCACACTCCAGCCTGGAAAGAGATCTTTTCCTAAATGCACCATGGCACCTTGTTTTCCCCCTTCGCACCTGCCACACTGCGATTTAATTGTTTTGACAGTCACTCCTCCCCAACCCCTACTGAAGAAGTTCCTTCATTGCAAAGCCTGTGCCATGTTTACATTTGCTTTCCCTGTGTGTAGAATAGTGCTCAACAAATATACATGGAGTGAATTAATCCCATCTCTCTCAGCGTTTGTTCCTTGTATGGTCCGATTCTTCCAGATGAAATATTCCATGTTTTGGATTAGGGTTTTTTTTTTTTGCAGTTCACTGTCACTTTTCAAATAAGCCTGGGTCATGGAAGATTTACTTAATGCAGGAAATGAATAGAATAAATGTGTACATAGATTGCTTGCCATGGTAATTAAATCATTAGTGCTGAACACCAGTACTGAGACTAGAGCACGTTAACATATGTTTTTATTTGTCAGAAGCAATAAGTAAAGACGAAGCCTAGTAATTATAAACTCAGAATAAAAAGGAGTTTTCTGGGTGGTCTTCCATAAGTTTTGGAGGAAAGGAAAGAACAAGGCAAGTGATTGCCAGTGTTTCTCTAGATTCTTAAATAAATATAATACTGGCATTCTGATACCTTATGCTATTCTAAGAATCAAACTGGTAGTATTTTTTGTTTCAGACATTTACCGCACCTTTTGACGTTTGCTCACTCTTTCTAATTCTTTTTCCTATTTTCTCTCCTTATCTTTCACTAGTTCCAAATGACTCCCTCCCAACTCTGATATCCTCAGCCCAAGCTCTTCCAGTATCTCTAAAACTCTCCTTCTACAGGTCATTGACCTCTTCCAAGCTCCCTCTGTCCCTATCCACCTAGTAACACCAGACTGAAGTGGAGAAACATTTGGGTTGAATGGCATTACACATTTATGTTTACTGGTTTTCAGAAATTTTCATACATTCTGAAACCATTTGTCAAAAAAATACCAGTATTGCTAGTGGTGCTTGGTACTACTGCATGAAAAAAACACAAAAACAAAATTTTTATTGTTGTTATTTTTCTCTATCAAAATAAACAATCCTACCTAAATGGTAAACATTGCTTCATTTACAGAATGATAACCTGTTGTGAGGGTAGGTAGCTGCTCATTCTTTCCCATAGCCAGAAAAAAGAAGCCCCCTCATCCATTTTTACCAAGCAGGTTATCTGGTGACTGACACAGTTGATTGGATACCTGACTTAAGATCTATGTTTTTATAGCAATGGAAATATCCTTACCCCTATCTAGGACACCCTTAAATCATGAAATTAATGTCACTTTTTTAAATAAAAGAAATTTTTTTGATATGTCAGTTCCTTGTGGGTGACAGGGAAAACTATTATCACATGACATATGCAAATGGATAGTAAAGGAACTTTTTCATACAGGACATAGAAACATGTTAGCAAGACACTCTTAGATTGTCCATTTACAAGAAAATTAAAAACAATAATTTTTGTTTGTTTTATAATCAGTTTTTATTTATTTGTTTATTTAAAAATGCTATTTCTAGGGCTGAGACTGTAGCTTAGTAGCAGAGTGCTTGCCTAGCATGTGTGAGGTACTGGGTTTGATACTCAGCACCACATAAAAATAGATAAAGGCATTGTGTCCATACACAACTACAAAAAATATTTTTAATGCTATTTCTAATACACATGAATGTTTGAGTTTAGGGTACGATAAGCTAGACTTAGCTTCATCTTGACCATCTTAAATCTAATCCTGCTGAGGAGATGAGAGTATGTTATGTCCCTCCTTTAAATCTCTAAAATACACTTTCTTCTTTTTAGACGGAAAGTCTATAATGCTCTTTGTCTATCACCATGGCTTTGAGGATGACCAAGGTCCTGGGCATGTAGAGAGGAGAGTGTGAACTTCATTCATTCCATGCACAGGCAGTTTTCTCCTCTGCTATTCAGTGATTTAAAAGTTCTGGCTCAATAGAATATAAATCACACATGACATCTCTTCTACAACAGCAGTATAGGGGTGTGAGCTGGGAAGCCGAGAGGGGATCGGAGTTCTGTGTGGTGGGCCTGAACAGCTGGTTGGTGGTGTCATGGCAGCTGTTGTGAAGAACACCTTTCCCTCCAATGAGCTCCTCGTACTCTCCTGTCCCCTTCCTTGTCAATAGCCACTCAACATTTATTGATTGTGCAGAGGCTAAGGGCGCATTCTTTTGTGTAAGCTGATCCATCTGCCCCTTTTCTTTTGGCTTACATTGTGTCTCTAGGGGGTTATTTTGTTTTTTATAAACATCTTTCTATCTGCCTGCTTCTTCTCACCATATGGTGATTCTGATATGTATCTTTTTTTGTTGAGATGTGGTGGGATATAAGACAGAAGGAGAGGGGAGAGGGTCCCTAATGGAAAAAATATTTAGAATATTTATCACAGGAGTAGTGGTTTAGTAAATACTGCTTTCTTCAGCATGATTTAAATCACAAGACTTAAAAGGTTTTTTTTTTTTCCACAAATACAAAAGAATGATACAAACACAAATGTCATCTACAACCAGTGGCTCTGAGTCCCTTATCTGTCAACATTAAACAATTAAATCTGGCATCTTCTCTTATTACTTTGATAAAACTTTTTTTTTCCAAGTCACAAATAAGTTCCACATAGCAATCTACAGAGCATTGTTCAATTCTGATCTTACCAGAATTCTCAGAACTACTCACCTCCTCAGGCCTTTTCTCAGCCATTGTTTCCACCTGACTTGAGAACTTGTGGGAATCTTCCAGAGGCTTTTCAGCATCTCAACTTCTCCTCTCTTCTCTATCTACTCTTATCTCTAATTGTCCCCATCTTATGCCTTTAAATACCATCCATTTGTTTACCATTCCCTTTAAATACCATCCATTTGTTTACCATTCCCTCTCTATAGCTACAATTTCTCTTTTTATGTGTAAAACTTTTTGTCTATCTACTTTCTTAACAGTTGTATTTGAATTTAACTTGACTAAAACCAAATTCTCAAAGAATACTTTTCTCACTGGACACAGTGGTGCACACCTGTACTCCCAGCAGCGTGGGAGGTTGAGGCAAAAGAATTTCAAGTTCAAAGCCAGCCTCAGCAAAAGCGAGGTGCACTAAGCAACTCAGTAAGACCCTGTCTCTAAATAAAAAATACATATATATGAAATAGGGCTGGGGATGTGGCTTAGTGGTCGAGTGCCCCTGAGTTCAATCCTTGGTACCAAAAACGACTATTTTTCTCAGTCCTCATTTTGGGAAAACTTCTCATCATTGTTCACATCAGAAACATGGGAGTAGTTATTGATTTATTTTCTTTCAATTCCTAAATGAAGCACTTCAGTAGGAAGTTGCTTTCCTATCCCCACCCCCCCCCCAAGTAAACCAGGAATCCTCTGCCCACCTCCTGTGTCTCACAATGGTCATTCCAGTCACGGTGTCATCTCTAGCTGGAATATTTTGGAAGTTTCTTAAGGTGTTTCTTCTATTCTTGTCCTTTCGATTTTGGTACCTAGGAAGCATCTAAAATGAGCTTTGACATTTTAAACCCTGAGGATGTCACTATCTGGCCTATAATTGTCTAAGAATTTCCTATTGAGATTGCAGAAAGACATCTACTCTCGTTAACGTGCCTCCATGACTCTCACAGATCTAGCCTTGCTGGCCCCTTCTTTCTTGTGGCCCACCCTCATTCTTCTCCAGACTTCGTAAGTTTTCTTTATGTGTGTTGTTTCTTGGATTTACAAAATCCTTCCCTCAGTTCTTCATATCTGGACTCCCTCTCATCCACCAAGTATCACCTTAAATGTCACTCTCCCAAATGGAACTCTCTTGAGAATCCAATCAAAATTAGTTTCTTACCCACATCCTTATAGTCTCTATCATGTTATTTTCCTTCAAAGAATTTATCACAACTTGTGTGTGTGTGTTTTAACAATTACACATTTAGATAACAAATAATCATAAAACAATCATAACACTCCTAACAATTTTCCTGGCAACAAAAACCTTTAAAGTATAAGCCTAATATTGTATTAACACTGATACTCTACACACAGTATGGATGTTAAGTCAGTGTTAGTCCCAGGAGAAGTTTGAATACCTGGTATCAATTATATGGTAGTTTGAGAATAAAGGAAAGGCAAAACAGAGAGAAAAAGTGAAAACGAAAGGGGAGAACGATGGTATATAGGCAACCCTGGGGAGCCAAGTGAAAATAAAGGAGACGCAGCAATCTACAGAAAATCAAACCCAAGGAATCAGAAAACTGGTTTCAGGCATATTTTAATATATCAGATCATCTAACCAAGTGTTTCAGGATGGATGTAAAACATCACTCTGAAATAATGCCAACAATACAGCTCAAAATCAATTTAATCAGGCTGTTAAATCCAAGATGTACATTCAATTTAGATCAAGGTAGATCTGAATTAAGGAAAGTCCCTGGGATTGCTTTGGAGGAAATACCACAAGTTGAAAAAGTTTCCTGTCTCCAAATGGGGATCTGCTTTAGGTTACTGAGGTGCCAGGGTGAGGGAGGAGTTCTAGGTGTTTGTAGGGGATGTTGAGAAGACCTGCTGATTCCCAGTCCAAACAGTCAAGCTGTCTGAGGGTGAATCTAGCTCAGATGGAACCCTTTTTAGCCTAAACCAATGGAGGTCATTTCTCAAGATCTCCTACCTAATCTAAGGAATTTTCTAAAGAAATAAGTCTGTGGCCTTGTTCAGGCCAAATACAAGTAGAAATTTTAGGAGGGAAAGATTCTCTAAAATGTTTCCTTACTACTAAATAAGGAACACAGAAATAATACCTCTGTGATCTTGCTACATGTAGTTGTGAGATCAAAAGCTGGTCACCATCCCAGGACAAAGCCAGGGGTCAGAGGAAGGTGGAGCCAAGGGAATTTCAGGAAAAAGAAGAATCATTATTAGAAGTCCATTCTGCATGATGCCTTTTTTAGATTCCCAGGTAGGAGGACAATAAATATTTGTTTAGACTTAGCCGATTTAAATTTTACTTTCATTTGTTGTAGAAATCACCTTAAATGATACAATGCCCAAGATACACAGGTGTGAGGTGGAAAAATACAGGCAGGCTTTTTCTAAGGCAATTTTTGGAACACAGCAGGATGATCTGTTACCCTCCCCACAGGGCAGCATTCAAATGACATAGAGAGAGGGCTGAGCATTTCTGTCAGCCTCCTCTCTCACTAGCTCTGGCTGGACTAGAGCTAGGATGGGACACACAGTGACAGTATTTCTCTCAGATTTGCTGAACAAGAACACTTTTTATTCAACCTTGTAGTGGCAGATATTTTTGTTCTTTTTTTTTTTTTTAGTGAAGTGAAAAAAACTCAAATAAATATGTTGAGTTGTGTTCATTAATTTCGTGTTCATACAAGGGTACATATTACTTGCCATCAATTAAATGTAAGACATTGTATCAATAATTTGAGTGATAATTATAGTAGTAACAATGGAAACACCAATAATAATAATGAACATTTGCATAGGCCTTACTATATAAAGGAAATATTCTAAGAAACCTTAGTGAAATAATTTCTTTAATCTACATATGAAATAGGTAATGTTAATCTTCTCATATTACTGATAAGAAAATCAAGGCACAGGAAGGTTAAGTGACTTGTGCAAGGTCACAATGCCATTAACTGGAAAAGGCTATTTGAACAATGACAGGAACCCTAAAAAATTTAGGGCTTTTATAAGCACTAACCTAAAATGCCAGGTATTGTGGGGCTATAAATGGAAGGAGATGATGAAAAATTGATTTTGCATTCAAGGAGCTCACAGTTTGTTGTGCTCTCTTTAAGATCAGGCAGCAATAAAAATATTTGCTTCCATTTTTAAATATAATAGAGACTATGTCTATATCATGTCATGCATTCCACAGTATTTTTGTG
The DNA here is from genome assembly GCA_004024805.1 of Geosciurus inauris. NCBI lineage: Eukaryota > Metazoa > Chordata > Mammalia > Rodentia > Sciuridae > Geosciurus > Geosciurus inauris. Next base: position 18,972 of record PVHX01018420.1, on the reverse strand, counting down.
ACTGCTGGTGATTTCTTATTGATTGCACAGTTAAGATAATTTTACATTTATGCTACCCCAAATCACTTCTTATTTTCAAACTACATTAAAATGATAAAGAACATATACAACAAGCATGTCTAAGGATTAGATGCTTTCATCACTAATTTTAATTCCATGAGAAAATGATGTATGTTTTGTTTAAGGTTTTAATTACCAAAAAAACTCTTCATTCTTCATTTTTTTAGAGACATATGAAGCAGGTTTTACCACATGAGCCTTCTGTCTCCTCTAGGAATCAGTGAGGAAGAAATTGTTTCTGGGATCTACCTAATGCATGGTTAAATTATTATCCCCCCCCAAAAAAAAATCACTTGAGAAGACTTCCTATGTGATCGTATGGGTATGCAAACTATAAAATATCAGAAATGATCCTATTTCACATGCTAAGAGGATAGTCTATTGAGAAATTTAACCCAGGAACAGTTCAAGACTTTCAGACCTAAGTGAAGAAAGGCAATGTATTAAACCTTCCCTTAAACTCCCTTCAGACATCTTAAATATGGCGTTGTTGTCACCTTTGAGAGTGAATGTAACTGTCATTTCCTCTGCCTCAGTAAACATTTAAATATGTTGGTATTCTACTCCCAGAGGCATTTCAAGCTGCTTTGTCGAATCTGTTCATGTAGAAGAAGAAAATCAGAAGAAAAACTGAAAACACCTGAAAGTAAGTTTGAGCGGGAAAAGACAGTGGTAAGGTCGAGAATGATTACAGACAAACTTACTATCATCCATGTACACACAAAAAATGCCATCTTTCACAAACAGAGAACCAAAGTGCTACTTAGATGAAGAAAACTATGCTAACCATTTTGCATAGATTCTCCAAGAGAAGGGATTTGGCATATTGATGCTACTTCTTAACAATACCACTTCTTCCTTTCAGTGATTGATATAAGACATTTTTTTCTTTTTTGGAATCTCAAAGATGTTCTCAGAAGTGTAGAAACATTGAAGGATGAGCTGTGATTTGTGGAGAAGACATTTGTTAAATATTAATGGATATTTATTTGGAAAGCCTTGGTTGAGGATGCAATAGCCTCTCTGCACAGTTAACGTAATCAGTTTAACTTGCAAATGAGGCCAAACGTTGTCTCCCACTTGCTGGCCTACTAATCAACACTGAAGATGTTTAATTCCTACTTGCTGCGGTGAAAAGAACTCATGCATCAGACTCAGACTATAGTTTTCAATCATATCTCTGCTCCTTTGATTTGGGGCAAGTTTGATTCCTTGAGGTATCAGTGTTCTTACCTACAAAATACCTGTCACAGTGCTGAGGACAAGAGTTCCTAAAAATAAATATATGAAAGCATGTGGATGTATTTTAGGCCCTCCAGACACCTTGTTATCATTTTTTCTTCCCTTCCGTCTTTACTCTTCCAAAATTTGGAAATGATCCTTGTTTTAGAGTGGAAAAGATATGGACAAAGTGACATTTTTATACTACTTTCCATTCGAGCATTATGATTATTATTTTACATGTACTCACCCATTTAATAACCAAAATAACCACTAAAATAGCTACTAGTATCCCTACATTACCTTTCAGAAAAGTGAGGCTCAGAAAGTTCAACTATTTATTTAACTGTATTTTTTAAGGGTTTAGTATGTTTTTGTCATGAAACCACAGACGCAAAGAATTAACAATGCTGTAGGGCTTCAGCCTTCTGTGAGGTCCTTGTTTGGTAAAGAGAAAAGCAGTGGACAATTTTGGTACACTATTAGAGGCAGAGACCAGGAGAGGCAAAGCCCTCTGGCAGTTTTAACTACACCAGCCTGACTCAGGGTGAAAAATGGACTATCGCCTTTACTCTCACATACTTGAAGAGTGTAACTGCAACACTGCTTTTTTTCCCACTGAAATCCCTCCCTCCTTGGAGGCCCATCTTCTTAGGACTGTGTATATTCTAAGCATCATATCTTACTGACAATGCTTTGTGAGGTTTCGTCTTTTTCACTGGACTTTTGCCTACCAATGTGTATATGCATCCAGAACTTTCTATTGCCAGACTCTGTGTTATGCTCTGGGAATAATAAACACACATAAGTGTGCACAGATAAAATATTATTTTAAAATCTATTGCTCTTGACAAGGTTGGATGTAATTTAAAAAAATATGGTTATAGAACAAATAAGAAAATTGAGGTACAATAGGTGCTGAGATCAAGGTCTGCAAAAGATAAAATGAAACTAACACACAAACAGCCAGTTCTATATTATCTGCTCAGGGTCAGGGTGTGTTAAGTTAAATGGTAACATGTTCAGTTTCAATATGTTATGATTCAGTTCATCATGGCAAAAGAAAGGGTCATGTCCAGTTGAATATTTGGACCTCAAACTCAGGGGAAGCATCTTGCTTGAGAATACGCTTTTGGGAGTCAAGTTTGATAGCCATCATTTGAAGTCAGGAAAAGGTGTATCACCCAGAGAGAAAGTATGGAGTAAAAAGAGAAAGGGCCCAAGGAAGGCAGAACCTGAGACAAGAGCAGACATAAGGACCCAGTAGAAGGAGAGCAAAATATAGGCCCAGCCCTTCCAGAGGATTTTCTTATCTACAGTGAGACATGGGACCACATATCTGCAGCCAGCTTTATAAAAAAGCAACATCCTGGGAAAGTTCATTAATAACATCTATTCAATACTAATACAAAGAGTCACTAAGAAGGTAGTTCAAAACAAGGAACTTTTAGACAAACAACAGCAACAAAATCTCACATGAATAGAAAATAAGAAAATGGATTCGATATCTCAAATCCTGTCTTAATGTCCCAAATATTGACATTTGATCTCATGATGGGACCTTCAAAAGCTTTAGAAATATTTTGGATTCACCTAGTAACATTGCTAAAGTTATCATTTTAGCACCTTACTCACACAATTAACATTTTATTATTTCAAACCATCAGTGTATTGTAATACTATGATGATTGCTGATTTATATAATTCTAAATTTATTTAGACTAAATGTGCTAATCTTAAAAGAAACACAATGCTTTGCGTTGTTATCTTTGAGTAATTAAAACAATCTACTAGCTACATTTTTGTTAAATGATTTGTTATTCCTAAGAGGAAAAATGTTCTTGTTTCAATCTATTTACCCAGACCCAGACTTTAAAAGAGAATGATAGGATATAAGTTATCAGGTTGTTTTGAAGATTACTTAATCGAGCAATTCCCAGCATCTGATATTGAGAAAATAAACACCGAGAGATGATGGTGGGGGTCACATAGTTGGTGGACAAAATAGTTTCGAAAAATTCTTTTTTAAATGTAAGAGTGTTCTTTTCTGTAGGACTTCTCCATCTACAATGAGTTCACATACTTTAGGGAAAATGGGTTCAAATGCCCTGCTCAAAGGACCAGAAAAGATACATGCCAAACATGGCAGGGACGTGAGTGTGACAGGGAATGATGTGATTGGAGACTGACTGCATCACTCAAGTCAGGAGAGATGAAAAAAACAAAAACAAAAACACAAGAATGTATAAAACCCTAGCTAGAGCACATAGTTGCAAGGAAAGAAAGAAGGTAGAAGTCAATTTTACTGCATTACGAATAGAGCCTATTCCTAACTTTCTAGAAAATTGTTATTTACTTTACCAAAACTTTTGGTATCCCCTTCTTTCTCAAAGAAAGATGTTTGATACTGTGGATCCAGTGCCTAAAACAGTGTCTGTTTCAAAAAAAGGACTCAAAAATCATTTATCAAATAGGACAAATAATAAATAAATCAAAGTAGAATCACAATAACTAAAATTACATCATTTGGAGACTTCAGTGGATGACGCACACATGGAAACAAAGACTTCCAGGTGTTTCCGAATCCTGACTCTATTCTGAAAGATTACACCTAAGGGGTTTTCCACAGGAAAACTGCACAGCTTGGCAAGCTGCCATTGCACATGGGTGCACAGTCAAGGGTGGTTATTAATGGGAAGACAATAAGATTTGAAAGCAGGTTGACTGTCCTTTGCACAATTTCTTCTTTCTTATTAAAGAATGTTTATTATAAGCTAACCCTGAAACTGTGGTTTTTATATTAATAATATCTAATATTGGTAAAATAGGTATTCTAAATTAGCTGTATTAATTCTGAAAAAAATGACAATATATCTTATTGTAGAAAGGGAAACAAATAAACCTCATCAGAATGATTTGCCCAAGGTCACAGAATTACTTTGTGAAAGACTCGGGTTTGGAACCTAACTCTTCCAACTTCTGTTACAGCACACAAATGAGAAAATATGGGTTCCCTCTAGTTTGAGAAATCCCCTGACTTGTAACAGAACAGAAACTTTCTTTTAAAAATAACTTCTATTAAAAAATAAGTCTACATGACTAATTCTCCTAAAATAATAAAACAATCATACGACCACATAAAAGTCATCCAAAAGCTGGGTGAAGGGGAGATCAAAGATGCGTATGTAAGGACAAGATAGAAGCCAAGCTTCCGAATTCAAAGCTTTTGTGAGCTCTAATCATTTTGCTGGCATTCATAAAATCTTAAACATTTTCTTTCTACTTTTTGATGTATAATATTCAATCAATTGTAATGGAATATAAGTGGATAGTGCTTGTAACGTCCCTGTGCATGAAAGTGAAAACCATGGCAAACGTGCAGCACTGCCGCCCAGAGGGGAATGTCCGTCTTTTCCTGCTCGTCCTGATGCTTTCATAAAAGAGCAGACGTGGCCCTGAGATGGGTGCCATTTGTATCTCACTCCTACCAAGTTAATTGAAATAAAAGAACCTGTTTCTCTTTTCAACTCTAAAGTCAAAGGCAATGGCTAGATTCACTGCTAGGATGCATATGTTATGTCCTCTTTCTGTGGAATTCCAAATTCCATTAAAAATATACAGAATATCTAATTTATGGGTAATAGATATGAGGGACAAGGATTCCTGCTGTGACATCCTGGGGAGGAGCATTTTTCTAGTTTACTGGGATGCTGAATTGCAGGTGGGGCTAAAGCTTCATTACTGACCTACTTCTTATGCTACTGCATACCAGCTCAGAGAATTGGCATTAAAACTCCATGTGATTAAAAAATTCATAAGTCTTTTAAAATTATGCATTTTGACAGATAAAAAGAACACAAAAATACTCACAAACTACTTAGCTAGTGAATGGTGAGCTTAAAAAAATGAAAAGAAAATCAAAGCATTTTTTCAAGGGTTAGTTGTATACAACCACTTTCTCAATTTTTCTGGTGCATATTTATAAGATTAAATAGATAAAAGAGTAACCCATGTGTGGTGGTCTTCAAACAGTTAAATAACAAGCTCCTATTGAGAAAACATTTTGTTGCAGCAAAAGAGCTTTTAATTCCAAATTCTACAAATGGATGGAGGGGAGCTTTTGATGGTAAGAAAATGGGAAAAGACAGGAGAAAGAACATTTGAGTGATAGCAAGGGTATACAAAGTAGCATTCAGCCTAGAAGGTATTCATTTTCTACCCTTAAATGCAAGGAAAACCATAATAACACCTGCTATTGAAGGCCCCAGAAAATTTTCACAAAGAATATTCAGTTGTTATAGAGAACAAAGAGAGTCACATATCCTAAATTTCCTTCTTGGAAACATTTATGTAACAGCCATTGAGAACAGGCATCAGAATAGTTTCTAAGTTGTTAATTGTTTACAAACAAAGCATCTGCATTTATATTACTGAGCACTAAATCATTACTGAAAGCATCCTGTAGAGAACATACCCTCTTTGTCACAAAGAAATGATGGGTTCATGATATGTCGCAACGGGAGTAAGAACTAGAACATTTAAATAAGAGAGCAATCCAGACAAGAATAGTAAGTGAAGAGGACAAGAGAAAAACTGTGATCCAGTTGGTTAGGATAATTTTGGAGGGTGGTAATCGCTATTACTTATAAATGGAGCACCCCAAAGGCCCATGTGTTGAAGACCTGGTTGACAGCTTGAAGCACTATTGACGGGTGGTGGAGCCATTAAGGAGGTTGAAGCAAGTTAACTTGTAGAAGCAAGTTAGATCACTGAGGGTGTGCCCTTTGAAGAGGATACTGGGACCCTGGCCCCTTACTTTCTCTCTTCCTTTCACTTCTTACCTAACATGAAGTGAGCAGACTTCCCAGTCATGTGTTCCTACCATAATACACTGTGTCACAACAGGCTCAAACATCTGGGCCAACGAACCATGGGTACAACCTCTGAAACTGTGAGTCATAATAAATCCTTCCTTCTTTTAAGTAAATTTATTCAGGTATGTATTACACTAACAGAAATCTGACTAACACAGTAATTAACAACAGAAATAACACAAGTTTCTCTGTGTATCATTTATCATTTCATGTTTATCTGTGGTATTCTATAGTGGGTGTTCAGTTCATCTTGATTAATCCCTTTATTAAAGATCCTATAGAAAACAATTCCTGTCAAGATTTATTAAAGAAAGGTGTTGTTTACTAAAAGAATAGATCTAGTCACCATTTTTATTTTCATCCTAGTATCTTCAGTGAAAAACTTATATAAGCATATCAATAAAAGAATGATATCTAGACAGGCTCTTATTTCTTGAGTGACTTTGCTCCAAAGCAAAGAACTCTGGGAAGTGTAGAGGTCACAGACTACTTTACCATAAAGGCAGTAAGTTACCAGGAAAATCACTCTTAAATCTAGAGCTGAAATCATGACTCAGTCCAGCCACTCATTGACCAGCTATGTTACTATGAGAAAGTCACTTGTAATCTGATACTTTTCTAATCTATAGGAAGAAAAGATAATTATTCTGTTTTGGGTATTATCAATATCAATACAAATGACTCATATAGAATAGTGCTTTACAGTTTACAAAGTACTTTCAACTACTTTATTCCATTTAACTTTCATAGCAACCTCTGAAACATATTTTATTATGTCCATTTTTCAGATGAGAAAATAAAATCAAAACTTGTGTAGTATGACCAGAAAAAGGAAGTGTTAGGATGAAAATTCTGATTTTTGTATGTTCCACATTATTATCTACTATACCAAATAGCTTTGTCATAAATATTCTGGTTTCATTCTATTTTAAAGAGTCAACAGGAATGCTAGTCATTCCACATTTATCTGAGAAAATCCAGCATTATGGACATCTACTTTTGAGGAAACCATACTATATTTCAATACCTTCACTTTTAGAAAGGTCTCCTTTATCTAAAACCTACCCTTCATAACTTCTACTTTTTATTTTACTATTTCTGCCCTTTAAGAATGTGCATAGCCAGTGAAATTCTGGTTTAGCTGGATGACTTTTCTGTTACGCTATAGTATCATCCATTTTCTGGAAACTGTTTTTGAAATACTCAAAATATACAGTTCTCAGTTTCCTCATCTTCATAATTTTCCTAATTCTGGAAATATATTAGGTGCCAATGACAACTTTTTCCTTGTGTCTAATAGAATGCTTATAATATCGCATTTGATTTTATGTTTATCTATCTCCTGGATTATGCTCTTCCTGGGCAAGGATGGCATGCCATCATCTCTTGTTTGTTTCTCTGAGACCTAAAATGGATACTGAAATATAAAATTTCTTAACACAACATGTTGAATTAGTAAACTAAAATATTAATTGTTAACACAAAGCAGTGCTCAAAAAGTTGATGTTAAATAGAAGAAATTCAATTTCTAGAGTATAATGGTTTACAATTCATCTTGATTATTTGTTCAGTCAAAACTACGGTAAAAAGGAAGAGCTCTCGATGAGATGAGGAAGGGAAGACACTATTCTCAAAACCCATGGAAGAATCTGAAGAGACTTTATGTGAGAGGAGGCAAGTGATCAGTTATTTAATCTGGAACTGGAAGGACAACTCTGCTTACATATAAAGCATAAGCAGTAAGAGATTCCCACAAAATACTTTGCAACCGTAGTACGGAAGGTTTAGGATATCACAAGAAGAGGTTAGTATACTAGCCCTTAGATAATGATGGTCAGCAAAATTTTCTAAAGACAGAACTGTCTACAGTTCAAAAGGAGACCCTGGAAACTAAGAAACACATTATAAGTGTTCTCTAGTCGTGCTGAAATAAGATGATGAGTTCCTGAACAAGAACACTGGTGTTCTAAAGTGGGGAGCTATGATGAAAAACTGAAATAACAAAGAGCACATCTAGGGTGCTGCATGCGCCCTCTGAGAAGATTCAGAATTTGCACAAAATAGAACGACTTCATCAGTCCATTCATGTATTCATTCAACAGACACTTGTTCAAAGTCTATGATAAATACAATCCCAGTCCTTATGTGGCTTGTGATATAGTGAGGGAAATGACCCAATTTAAACAGAATAAAAATAAAACAGGATAAATTATAAATAGGGCCAGCTTCACAAGTACTTTGCCTGTACAGTCATTCAAGGACGTATGCTCAGAACAGCAAAGGTTTTTGAGCTAAATATCCTGGGGTGATCTTTTTAAAATGTTTAATGATTTTATCTTAAATCTTTGTTTCCTAATTAAAGTCCAGTGGGACACTGGAGTTTGTGTCAAGGGCCGAAAATCTCAGTTCACATGTAATCCTGCCTTTCACTACCTCCCCTGCCTCTGAAGGAGGGTTCTTACCTGCCTGCTTTCTGTGCCTTTGGGCTCTGGTATCCCCTTCCTGTCCCAAATGCTGTCATCCTCTAGCTAGTAGCAGCCATATCTCAGTGAACGGAGGCCTGTGCTCCACCACGGCTTCCAAGGGGCACCTATGCATGAGCACAAGGCAAGTAAGGTGGTGTACACCTGATAGTACCTTGCTGCGCACCTTGGGTTAGAGGTGGAAGCACTGGGAATACTTGCCTCAAGGTGGCAGATTTGGAAGGCGACTTGGTGGTTACACACATACACATTCTCAAACATGTCTCACGATGGAGATTACAATTCCTTGAGGTTTTCCTATCTAGACTGTGTTCAAGCAGCAGCCAATGAGGACATTGGTTTGCCCTGCTAGCCAGAGCCATACAATTTTTATTTTACACTGCTATCTGGAATTTATTTGGCAGGCCCTGGTTATAAAAGAGCTGAAGTTGTGGATGTTATATAATCACACCCACTGAAAATGTGGAGGCCTAGTAGTTTCCCCAGGCATTTAATCTGAGAATGTGACTAAGGATAGATAAAAATTATCCATGAAGAAAGGGGTAAAGAAAATTCCAGAAAGAGGAAATAACATGTGAAATCCCTGGGTCAAATCAGCACAGAGAAGTTGAGTGTAATGTGAGTGGAGACCCGACAGAAAAATGGAGGGAAAAAGACAGGTCACTGTTGGAGAGAATCCCACAGCTTGGGAAGGAGCCTGAGTAGTAACATAAATCAAACGGTGTTTTCCCATTGTTTGCCAAGATCCATCTACCTGTAGAGTCCATTTCTGACCTTTAAGTAAAGGATGTTATAGTATTCGCTGTAAAATACCGTTATGTTGGAACGTCCTGGATCCTTGTCACTTGTGAACAAGATGAGCAGGAGCCCTTCTTCCTCAGACCTGTGCAGGCTGAAATCTACTGAAGGAAAGGGTTCATCATGGAGCAAAATGATCACAAGGCTGTCTCATGTTTCATTGCCAGCATCTACAGAGAGAAATACTATAGTTATTTCACACAAACTCTCCATGGAAGTCTCTGCTATGCAAAAACGAAGTGAATGAACCCTAAAATGATACCAAAAAGTCTCTCAGAGCTGCAGTAAAGCACATTTTTTTAGGACTGGCATGAAGTTTTTTTTTTCCCCTTTTACTAAAAGTTTTTTTTTTATCACATTGACATTTAGTTTATTAGAGATAAGTTTACAAGACCAGCTTCTGAAGAGTCTTTACTTACTTACAGTTGCAACTTAAAATGAGAAAATGTTGAAGAAATATGGTTTCCCTTCCAAACTTTATTCAAAATAAAATCACATCAATCTTTGCTACCAGGAAGCAGCATATTTTACCACAGAATTTCAAGAAAATCAGTATGCCCAGCGGTAGGCTTAATCTGAACTTAAATCTATATTTTCTTTATCCAAATTGCTAATTTATCTTTTCCTTCTTTATTTTATTTTAGTTTCTTATGAGAAAGATGGGAAAGAATATTCTTACATTTGCAGACTCTTAAGATTATAATAAAAAATAATTAGTAAGGTTTTATTGATGAATGCAAGAAAGACATATAAAGATATTACTTCGAGAATATTACCCTTTACATGTCAGTAGTCTAGTATCCAATAAGTGATATAGAAAGGGGAGAAACAAACTAGCTTTCATAACAGTTTTTATATGCACCAGGCAAGGTAGATATGTGTATTCCAATATAATACTCACACCATCCAAGTGAGCTAGGTATGATATTCCTCAATTCTTACCTAAAAGAAACAGCAACGAATCAAAGAAATCTGCCTACTTTCATATAATGGACATTTATAATGGATACTTAAGTCTTAAACTCAAGTGTGTTTTGTTATAAATTTTTCCTTCTTTTTCTGTCTCATGTTAACAGTTAAAATTAAACTGAAGTAGAATTCCAACTGAGATGTAATTTGTGAGAATGAAATCATGTCCTTTATTTAGTCTAAGTCAATGAGAGAGACTTTAGGGGCTGGAGTTGTGGCTCAGTGGTAGAGCACTTGCCTAGCACATGTGAGGCACTGGGTTCAATCCTCAGCATCACATAAAAAAATAAACAAAATAAAATAAATTTATTGTGTTCATTTATAACTAAAAATCTTAAAAAATGAGGGAGACTTTGTCTTATTGTAATAATAATTTTCTGGATAATATTTTACTAACCTTATCAACATTTTAAAGTTTGGTCAACTCATTTTATATCAGTCATATCCACCATGTCAAGGTATGGTGAAGATCACTTGTTTTAGTCAGTTTTTGTGTTACTGTGGCCAAAAGACCTGATATGAACAACATAAAGCAGGAAAAGTTACTTTGGTTTTAGAGGTTCAATCCATGGTTTCTATTGTTCTGGGCCCAATGTGAGGCAGAACTTCATGGCAGAAGACAGCTTTCTACTCACCAGAGACAAAATATAAACCCCAAAGGCACACCACCAGTGACCTACCTCCTTCAGCCACACCCTATCTGCCTACAATTAACCATCCATTAATCTCTATCAGAGAATTAACCCACTGATTAGGTTAAGGCTCTCATAACCCAATCATTTCACCTCTGAAAATTCTTTATCTAACACATGAAATTTTGGGAAACACCTCATGTCTAAACTATTACATCACTTAATAAATATTAGAACAATTTTCATTTACTGAATACTAACTGTCATATGAGGCTTTATATTCATGGCTGATTATCTCTTGTAGAATGCAATAGTGCGGTTTAAAAAGAATTCAGTGCTACTATCTGGGGGATAGGGGTAGAGAGGTGGGCTTTGGAAAAGAGAATTAGGAAAGTGAGAGCACAAGTTCAAAGTAAGTGTATGGATGAAAAGATAAAAGTATGGTATTCCACCATGGAATTTACTATTTAAAATAACAACGAAATTTCAATAGCAACAGTACCAAAGGCTTAGCCTATAGGCTTGAAAATGCTAAATATGGAATTTGCCCCATGAATTCCAAACCCAAACTTCCTTTCTACAACCAAGCAACCACCACAAGGTGTGTGAGATGCCAAAAGATAGAGAAGAAAGCAGCACAGAGTCTGAAGTTCAACAGAATGCAACAAGTATTTTATGGCTTAGTATTTGCTGGATTCTGGTGATAAAGAGAAGCAGTAGGAGGAAAATCACAGTAGGAAAAGGAACCTGGGAGTTGAAAAGGAGCTTCCTAGGATCAAGCAAAATATATATGTTTTCATGTTATTTGTGTTTCATGCTCCTACTTTAACTCATAGACAGATTTCTTGGTGCCTGGAATGTCAAAGATATGCTATAAATTCTAATCCACATACAGAATGAATGGAGGAGGAGCAAGATTCATTTTATATAAAGGAACAAGAAGGGAATTTACTTTTACATAGATGAGAAGGAGACTCAGGCCTCTTTCCACTGGCCAAAAGGGAAAAGAAACTCACCAACACTCATGAAGGAAGGACTGTCGATTACACAAATGTAAATGTTCAAAGATGTTTGAGATTTGAGGTGGAAGATATACGATTTCAATTGTGAGATTTCCTCAGTGAGAGGAAATATTAGATTTATGAACATACTGCACTCCATCCCCACCCATAGGAGAGATTTGAAAAAGAAATACTATCTTGGGTTATGACTTATCTCCTACATATAATAAAAATGGTTGGAAGGAGTATTTAACAGTATAACTAGAAAAGGTAGAAGGGAATTTGTTTTTTCTTGGAGTGGGGTAATATGTGGATATAGTTGAACCAAATTCAAGAACATAAGCTGTATGATACAAGTAACTTAGTACACTCTCTCCGGGCCTCAGCATCCTCATCTAAAAAGCAAAAGAATTAAATCAAATGACTGCTAGGGTTATTTTCAATTTAGATAAACAGAATAGCAGTCCACAATGTACTTAAATGAAAAAGAAATGGACCTATCAGGAAGACAAGGTTTATATAAAATACTTATTTAAAAAAATCAGTAAACATCATTAAAACAAGACTTATTGTTGTGATATGTAATGAAAAAGATCCTGTTTTTTAAAATAAGACTGGAGAAATGACAAATTAATTTTCACAAAGGTTGGAAATGTGGCATATGTATATGGAAGGCAAGGCAAATAAATCGCTATTATAAGAGAGATGACTTAAATTATAGCATGAGGATGATAAAAAGGAGAAAATATTTTCTGTCCTTTCAAGATTTCAAAGCTTATCTGAGGGCTGGGATTGTGGCTCAGTGGTAGAGCGCTTGCCTCACATGTGGAAGGCACTGGGTTCGATCCTCAGCACCACATGTAAATAAATGAATAAATAAAGGTCAATCAACAACTTGAAAAAAATTTTTAAAAAAAAAAGCTTCTCTGAATGTTTTAAAAAAATGAAAATAAGCATCTTAAGTCAAAGAATGAATTTACTTCTCTGGTAGAAATTATTAATTGCACAATCTAATACCTATGATCTTCATTTTTTCCCCTTTGGGTACTGGGGATTGAACTCAGGGGCACTCAACCACTGAGCCACATCCTCAGCTCTATTTTGTATTTCATTTAGAGACAGCAACTCTCACTGAGTTGCTTAAGGCCTTGCTAAGTTGCTGAGGCTGGCTTTGAACTTGAGATCCTCCTGCCTCAGCCTCCGGAGCCACTGGAATCATAAGCATATACCATCAAATCCAGCTATGATATCCTCCTTAATTAACCAAATCCCAACTGCATAAAGTTAGCAAATAAAATATTTCCCATCATCCACTGGGACAAAATTATATTACATGTCTAAATCCTGGACAAAGGGATATAAACTTACTACTTTGTGACAATCCTCTTGGAAGTATGCTCAAAGGAAGCCAACTAATTTAAGATGAAGGGATAATTTTTATCCATCCCTACCTCTTCCTACTACCATGGAAATGATGGCTAGAGCAATAGCAGCTATTTTAGCCTATGGATTAACTCAAAGAAGGAAGCTTCATTGTAAAAATGGGTTAACAGAAAGAAAATAGACTGGATTCCTACTAACAACCTGGTACCACCTTGAATGATTAATCTTCAAACTTCTCTTTCACATGAACTTCTGTCTTGATTAAGCCATTGTCATTTCTAGTTTTATTTCTTTTTCAGGTTATATTCAAAGCCTAATCCAGCTGATTTGTTTCTGGCAAGTGAGGTGCTTCAAGTCATAGAAAGTAAATGTGGAATTAGAGCTGGGTAAGTACATAACAATAATTTAGCCAATAAAAGCTGAAAATATCATGAACCTTTTTTATACCTATAAAATATTTAGTTAAATATTCACCTTCTGTATGTTGGAAGGCCAGTCAAATGTGGACAAAGCTTATATATAGTGTCAGGACAAATGGTAAATATGCAGTATAGTTGAGATGGGTTGTCAGAACAATCCTAAAAATTAAAAATTGAAAAATAGATTAATTCAAGGTGGAACTAAGGGGTTAGTCTATGTTGAAATGAAAAGACATGTGTCTTGGCTAAGAGACGCACTTTTTGCCTTTAACCTGCAATCTCAGTTGTGTGAGAGAGTCTGGTAATTTGAAAACTTTCAGGGTTGAAAGACCAACTGCTTATTCCTCAAATTGAAACAGTTAAAATAAGTGTCCAAAAATTCTAGTCTTAGCAATAAATGTGACTGGTGCCATACCATACAAAAGTTGTTAGCCTGTTGGCAAAGAGAGTGCATTACTTCAGATGTCTTCCATGCAGCAGACAGCAAGCTGAAAATTATTTGGATGGGCACAGCACAGAGGTCTATAAATAAAAGAGCAGAGTCTTCAAGCTTAAAAATTCCATTTATTCAAGATTTTTGGCTCTGTTTACTCACATTTGGAAATGACCAAAAGCAGTTATGATGAAAGCTAACCACATTTTTTTGGGGGGGGACATACTTTTCAAAAATAATCCACTGAATCATGAACCCATACTCTCAGGAAGTGTTTTGCAATCTATTGTGTGAATTTTAGGAAAGACATGCACCTCAGAGCTCACCCACCCCAGTTGTGGCCAGAGAATAAGAGGAAAGGAAAATCCTTCCAGAGGGTAAAAACAAGGACCATTAAGGAAAGTGGACTCCTTACTGAAGAACAGGACCTGGGACAGCTTGGAGGATAAACTACTACTTACTCTATAGCCAGAGCAGCAGGCTCTCCCCATTACTATTAAATAGGCTGTGCAAAAAAAAAGACTAACTTTTCAAAAGAATACATTAAATGAAGAATACAGGATGAGGTCCTTAAAAAAGAAGTCAGGAAAGCATTACATAGAATAATTGCAAAGGCCTTCTCTCCTAACACGGAAATTGATGGATTTGAGAATAAGGATATTAAAAAAGATCTTTAAGAGTCTGCAGGAAATAGAAGAGCTAGGACAAAGCATGGATGTCATATAGAATTTTTTATGACAAACTGCTGACCTGAGCCAGTAATTCTCGAGCTATGGGAGGAATCGTTGCCCTGTAGAAAGGTGGATGGGGGTGGAAAGGGAAAACTGCAGCACTTAGTTTCTTAATAGATTTCAGTGCAAACTGGAAGAACACAAAAAGAGCTAGCATAAATATCTTTTTTTAAAGAGTGCTTTTTTAATAAAAAGGAGGCAGAATGAAAGATTAAATCACAAATGGAGTAATAGTGTGCTAGGTCATCTATGCATAGGAATCAAAGGAAGAACTGGT
This sequence comes from Geosciurus inauris, assembly GCA_004024805.1. NCBI lineage: Eukaryota > Metazoa > Chordata > Mammalia > Rodentia > Sciuridae > Geosciurus > Geosciurus inauris. The sequence goes on along the minus strand of PVHX01018420.1, from coordinate 3,691 downwards.
CAGAAAGGCAAAAGATATTATATAATTGGAAACTACATGGGAAAAGTAACAGAATAGATAAACATAGAGTTCATGCAGAGTACAATTGTTTGAGAGGTAGCAATAACTTGGAGGATATAATTGATGTATACATATACGTAAAACTTACAAATATTTTGCTAAATATGAAAAACATTTAAAGAATAAATAAGATTATGTATTAGAAAAAGTTTTCTTAAAAGTATAGAACTTTCTATAAATAAAATTAATTAATGGTTACAATGTTAAGAGTTGCTCCTTAAGGATGAATAACAGAAATATGTTCAACTGGACTCAACAAATCTTCATTTAGACATCACAATGTACTAAGCAAATGTTAGATTTTAGAAGGACACATCAGTAATGAAGACAGACATATACATTCATGATTTCAAGCAGGATAGTGGGTTTTAAAGAGAATACATGGAGTTCTCCAAATTGTTAACCTCGCTTCCATTATTATGTATCTTGTGAACTTTCCCAAAACATGCATACATTGAAGTGTAGATGTATGTGTATATGTAATTCTATACAATTGAGGATATGTCATGCACACTGTTCATGACTTTGTTATTCTCCCTTAACACAGAAATTTAAGGATTACTCTATACCAGAATATAGAGAGATTATCTCATTTTTCTTATATCATGTTGCTTTACAAAATTATACCATAATTGTATTGAACCACTGTCTTTTAATGAACATTACTTCCTTACATACAATGCTTACATACGATGCTTATACACAATGTGCTTCATGCATGGGCTTATATACCTATTAAACAAATTACTAGAAGTGAAATTTCTGCCAAATGACATGAAAATTTTTAACTTTGATAGATATGGCCAAATAACTTCCAATGTGACACCTCTGCTTATATTCCCACCAACAGTGCACAAATGCTTTTGTCTGCACACTTCCTGCCAATGCTATTTATTATCAAATATTGATTCTTGCAAATATGATAAATGAGAAAGCTATCTCATTTTAATTTGGATTACACTGGTTTTATTGTGAGCTAATTGAATATATTTTTATGCATTTAAAAAATTCATTTCCTTTTCTATGAATTATCTGTCCATCTTGCCTATTTTTGTAAAAAATCAGTAAGTTAGAAGAAATCAGCCCATTTTCATATATCTTGACATTTTTTCAATTGATGAGGTTTCTTTTGACTTTATTTATTTTATAAAATTATGTTAATATTAGATAAAGTGGACTTCAAACCCAAGTTAGTGAAAAGGGATAAAGAAGGACATTTTATACTACTCAAGGGAATCATACATCAACAAGATATAAAAACTTATAAATATCCATGCCCCCCAAAATGGGGCATCTATGTATATTAAACAAACCCTTCTCAATTTCAAGAATCAAATAGACCACAACACAATAATACTGATTGACTTTAACACACCTCTCTCATCACTAAATAGATCTTCCAAACAGAAACTAAAAAAGGAACTATAGAACTCAATAAAAAAATCAATAATTTAGACTTTGTAACAGATATATGTAGAGTATCAATCCATCGAGGAGCAAATACACTTTTTTCTCAGCAGCACATGGATCCTTCTCAAAAATATACCATATGTTATGCCACAAAGCAAGTCTTATAAATTATGAAAAAATAGAGATACTACACTGTATTCTATCTGACCATAATGGAATGAAATTACAAATCAATGATAAAATAAAAAATAGAAGTTACTCCAACAGCTGGAGATAAAATAATACACTATTGAATAATGCATGGATAACAGAAGACATCAGGGAGGAGATTTAAAAATTATTAGAGGTAAATGAGAACTCTGATACAACATATCACAATCTCTGGGACACTATGAAGGCAGTGCTAAGAGGAAAGTTCATTGCATTAAGCTCATTCACTAAAGGAAGAAAAAGTCAACAAATAAATGACCTGACAGTGCACCTCAAAGCCCGAGAAAAAGAAGAACAAACCAACTCAAAAACTAGTAGAAGACAGGAAATAATTAAAATTAGTTATTTTAATCACTAAAATCAATTAAATTGAAACAAAAGAAACAATTTAAGAAATTGACAAAACAAAAAGCTGGTTCTTTGGAAAAATAAATAAAATTGATAAAAGCTTAGCCACCGAAATGAAAAGAAGGAGAGAGAAAACTCAAATTACAAAAATTCATGATGAAAAAGGAAATATCACAACAGACACTATTGAAACACAGAAGGCAATTAGACACTGTTTAAAAAATTTATACTCCAGTAAAATATAAGACACTGATAAATTTCTAGAGGCATATGACCTACCCAAACTGAGCCAGGAGGACATTCATGACTTAAACAGATCAATTTCAAGCAAGAAAGTAGAAAACACCATCAAAAGCCTACCAACCAAGAAAAGCCCAGTACTAGATGAATTCTTAGCCAAGTTCTATAGGACCTACAAAGAAGAATTAATACCAAAACTCCTCAAATTATTCCATGAAACAGAAGAGGAAGGAACCCTTCCAAACTCATTCTACGAGGCTAGTATCATCCTGATATCAAAACCAGACAGAGACACATCAAAGAAAGAAAATTTCAGATCAATATCCATGATGAACATAAATGCAAAAATTCTCAATAAATTTCTGGCAAATCACCTACAAAAACATATTTTAAAATGGTGCACCATGATGAAATGGAGTTCATTCCAGGGGTGCAAGGTTGGTTCAACATAGAGAAATCAATAAACGTAACTCATTACATCAATAGGTTTAAAGATAAGAATCACATGTTTTTATCAATTGATGCAGAGAAAGGATTTGATAAAATACAGCACCCTTTTATGCTCAAAACACTAGAAAAAGTAGGGATAGTAGGAACATACTATCCTATACTATCCTATACTATTTAGTTTAGCAATCTATGCTAAACTAAAGGCCAACATCATTCTAAATGGAGAAAAATTGGAAGAATTCCCTCTAAAAACCAGAACAAGACAGGGATGCCCTCTTTCACCACTTCTGCTTAACATAGTTCTTGAAACTATAGCCAGAGCAATTAGACAGACAAAAGAAATTAAAGCATTACAAATATGAAAAGATGAACTCAAACTATCATTATTAGCCAACAACATGATTCTATACTTAGAGGATCCAAAATATTCCACTGAGACACTTCTATAATTACTAAATGAATTCAGAAAAATAGCAAAATATAAAATCAATACCAATAAATCAAATTCATTTCTATACATCAGTGATGAACACTCTGAAGGAGAAATCAGGAAAACTACCCTATTCACAATAGCCTTAAAACAAATTAGACAAAGTGCCAAAAACATACATTGGAGGGAGAAACGATAGCCTCTTCAACAATTGGTGCTGGGAATACTGGAAATACATATGCAGCAAAATGAAACCAAACCTCTTTCTCTCACCATGCACAAAAATCAACTCAAAGCGGATAAAGGACCTAGGAATTAGACCAGAGACCCTTTGCCTAATAGAGGAAAAAGTAGGCCCAAATCTTCATCATGTCGGATTAGGACCATATTTCCTTAACAAGACTCCTATAGCACAACAAGTAAAATCAAGAATCAACAAATGGGATGGATTCAAACTAAAAAGCTTCTTCTCAGCAAAAGAAATAATCAATGAAGTGAACAGAGAGCCGACATCCTGGGAACAAATCTTTGCCACACACACAT
>PVHX01018419.1:0-37008 GCA_004024805.1 Geosciurus inauris | reverse complement strand
CCTCCTACCAGCCCGGGTGTTTGGAAGAGGTCTCCATCTCCTCTCCCACTCACAGCTGTTTGCAGTCCATTATCTCATTGGCCTTACCTCCTGCTTGCCGCCTCCTATTTCTAGTTAAAATTTTATTTCTGGTTCTTATTAGCATATGTAAGCAAAGTTAGGGATGAAGTCCTGAGGTGACCTGAACCACTACAGTGTGTTCACTTCTGTTCCTTACGGTGTCTGTGGAAGCCTTTAAACCAAAGCACTTTGACAAGTTCTTTAAACCAGAAGTACCAATAACAAGCACACTTATCAAGGGGAAGGCCAAGCCATCATTTGCACATGGCTTGAATCTGAAAACAAAGTTGGTAGTGAGGATGGTGGGGAACCAGGTGGATAGAGACTTCCTTTGAGTAGGAAGCCAGGTCATGAACATGCAGCGTTCCCAAAGCACTTGTGGGATTTGGGGATTATTGGTCTCCCATTTTACACATGTAGAATCTGATGTTCAAGTAACTTTTCCAAATTCACCCGGCCAGTAGGTAATGAAGCCAAGATGTAAAGCGAGGTGAACTCCCAGTAAATGTGCCTATAAAATGCTCTATTCTCTCTAATTGGTGACCACTGTAGGAAGGAGTACAGGGTGAGTGAAAGACACATAGGAAAATGCTATTAATATCCATCCAAAGAGAGAGAACACTGAAGGGTCAAAGCTGTAACACCCTCAGCATGGAACCTATGAAATTATTTTTTAATACCTTCTGCTCTTGTTCTGCATTCATGAAACAAATCTAAGCTGCCACTTGTTTTCTAAAAGGACCTAATGACTGAGGAGGATGCATTGTTTCCTGGTTGGCAACACATACTCTAGTGGCCTCAGGGTGAGTGAAGTGGTGTGACTACTTCTGCCCACCTCAGTCAGGGTCCGGTAACCATCAGGGCAATTGCCCAACAAAACATGGGCCAAGGCCTCTACCAAGGTGCAGGTGGACATCCATCCAGTCATTGGAGCCCTTGACGGCTCATGGAGAGGACAGCAGGTGAGTTCTCACTGTGCTTGGGATGGAGGGTCAGCAGGAGGTGCCAGTTTTTCTGTCCTTCACAGGATTCAGTCTATTTGTGCTGCTATAACAGGATACCTGAGACTAGGTGATTTATAAAGAACTAGAATTAGCCGGGCTTGGTGGCTCAAGCCTGTAATCCCAGCACTTAGGGAGGTTGAGACAGGAGAATCGCAAGTTCAAAGCCAGCCTTAGCAACAGCAAGGCGCTAAGCAACTCAGCGAGACCCTGTCTCTACATAAAACACAAAACAGGGCTGGGATGTGGCTCAGTGGTCAAGTGCCCCTGAGTTCAATCCCCAGTACCAAAAAAAAAAAAAAAAAGAACTAGAATTTATTTCTCACAATTCTGGAGACCAGGAAGTCCAAGATCAAAGCACTAGCAGGTTGAATGTCTGGTGAGGGCTACTCTCTGCTTCCAAGATGGCGCCTTGATGCCGTTTCCTCTCGAAGGGAGGGGTGCTGTGTCCTCACATAGCAGAAGACAGAAGGGCAAAGGGGACTAAGTCCCTCCATCAAAGCTCTCAAAAGGGCATCTACTCCCATTCACAGAGGAGCCTTCATGGCCCAATCCTACCTCTGAAGATTATCACCCTGGCAACATCTGAATTTGAGAGAAGACATATTCAAACCACAGCAACATACCTGCCTCCTTGGCTCCAACTTAACTTACACCTTCACTCAAAACTCCCTCAAGAGCTTTCTCTACATCATCCCCAGATTTCAACTCTAGCCTTGGAATACTTGCCCACCAGACCACTGCCCCCCACCATTCAAATAGTTCCCCAATTTCGTCCTTAACAGAGCCAGAACATAAAGGATGATGCACAGCTACATTCACCAAAAAATTCTACAAATAGAAAATAGGATGAAAGGGAGGGAGGAAGGGAAGGAGGGATAGGGAGAAAGAGAGAGCATGTTCAGCCTGATGGGATTCCATTTGTGTAAAATTTCTAATTACATGTGTGTATGCCCAGAAGGAAGTCTGGGAAACTGGTTGCCTGGAATGTGTTATGTTATGAGTGATTTCAGAGTGATTTTCCTCTTTTTTATACTTCTTCATCATTTCAATGTTCTATAATGAGCATGGATTACATTTCTAAACAGAAAATACACAAAAAAGCTCTACATTTAAACTCAAACCTCCCTTCCTCGACCTTGTGAGATTGACCCAGAGAGAATCAACAACTTGCAAAGGTTGCTGGAAAATGGTTATTTCCCATCCCATTGAAGCTACTATTCTACACTCCTGTCTTCCAAGCCAAGGCATTTAACACTCTTGGAAATCTAATGGGCTCCAGGCAGCTTGGAGGAGAGTCACCTCCTCCCCATCAGCTAATGTCTCTTCTTCAGGTGTCTCCTGCGGCAGACCTTGTATGCAGATGCTCAGATCCAATGTGTAGACTCTATTTGGGCTGTTCACTTATGCTCTGAACTCACCTTCTCCAAAGGTACATACTTGTATCCCTGTACCTTTCGGTCACTTCTAATCTCCTTCCTCAGAAGGGTTCCCCTCTGCCACATGTCTCTCCTGTGTTCCACTTAACTTTGAAGTGATGTTTTAGGTTGAAATACATTCAGTCACAAATAATAGAAACATGAGTTAACAACAGTTTAAACAAACCAGGTTATGTTTTTCTCAAATAACAAGTCTGAAGGTTGGTAGGTAGTTGGTGACAGTGTTGAGCAGTTTAATGACTTCACACTGAATTGCCTTGTAATGTGTTGACTTTCAAGGGCCCCCAATGTGTGCCCCTGCTCCAGACATCACACCTATCTATAGTCAAGGTAGGAAGAGGAGGGCTGGTGGAGATCGGCCATGCCTTCCTTTTATGAGGAAAACCAAAATTTCAACACAACATTCAGAGCAGACTTCCACTTATGCCCAATCAGCCTCATTGGATCAGATGGTTATTCCTGGATGCAAGGGAGACTGAAAAGCGAATATTGAGCTTTTCCAGCCTCCAATGTAGCATACTGTGGAGATACATAGGGCTGGCGGACCAGCACGGTCTCACAGGGGCCAAACCGCTTTCCTTGGGAAGTGGGGCAAGCAGAGTAACAGCCTCAAACATCCACTGAGCACTTATTCTGCACCCAGCCTTTGCTTGTCACCCTCTGGGCATCTGCTGTCTTGGGGAATCCTCACAACTCCATGACGAAGCCACTCTCGTGACTCCACTCTATAGATGAGACGTGTATAAGCTAACAGCTAGAGAATCAGCCCAAAGTCACCCTCTCTGTGTTAGAGCCGGAATTGAAATCCTGCCCAACCAACAAACTTTCTGGGAAGGGCCAAATAATAAATACTTAAGGTCACCTGAGCCATAGTCTCCATCACCTCTCCTCTGATACTCTGGAGCAAAGCCCAAGCCAGCATGGATGTGAGCTGAGTTCCAATAAAATTTCCTTTGTGGACACAAAATTTGTATTTCATGTCATTTTTACCTGTCACAGAATATTATTCTTTCTTCGATTTTCCCCCCCAACTATTTAAAAATATAAAAACCATGCTTAGTTCAAGGGACATGTTTCCCACTCAGTTTTAGCCTGTGGGCCATGGTTTACAATCCCCACTGTACATGTTTCTGACTAGGCAGATTTCAGTTATGACGTCCACTCCTCTCCCCACCCTCCACTCGCCACAAGTGCCGGCTTTGGCTTGGACCTTCCATGTTCCTGCCCTTGGCTCCTGTTCCCAGCTACCTGCCTCGGGATCTTAAGACAGGGGCTTCCCCAGCACATCTTGGCACATCTTAGCCAAGCACTCTACAATGGCAGGGCTACAATTGCCAGGGCTGAGGTGATGGTTTTATCACAGGAAAGGGTTGGCACAGCCAGAAACCCCGGCCAGCCAGACTCAGCACTTACCTGCTGAGCATCAGAGCAGCCACACTGGAGTGGCTTTTGTGGAGATCCAAAGGTCAGGGGATTACCCCCCCCCCATGCCCTTCATAAAAGGGACCCCACAAGCTGTCAGGGAGGGAGAATAACAAAGACAAAAGCCCAGGTTGTGTTCTTAGTTGGTCTAAGTAATATTAGATCCTTCTTTAACTGGACGCTTAAAGATGTGTAGAAGGAGTGAGGAGAAGAGGGAGCATCCTTTGCTGCCTTTCCTCTCTCTCCCAGGCACAGGCACCGTCTGTGCTCAGCAGGCCTTCATCATCCACACAAAAAGCACCTGGGAACTCCCTCTGGCTTTGTAATTTTCCCTCCATGGAAAGCACATTTGTCTACAAAAGCTGCTGCTGCCTGGAGCTGCCTTGCCTTCCTCCTCTTTGTGGCTCCTCCAGTGATAACAAAGACAGATCTTCTCACTGAAGACTTCTAGAACATTCCACCAGCCAACATCAGGAATGCTGGGAAAGGCCTCCCTGGCTCCAGGTGCTTCCTCATCTCCTTGCACTTGCACTTACTCCCCTTGGGGTGATTCCCAAAATATTGGTGCTCGTTGGTTTGAATGAAGGTCTGGCCTCTGCAGACAGTGAACATTCTAAAGCTCCCCAGGGTGATTCTGGTAGCATGGTTAGCCTCTGGGGCCTCAGTTTAGTCCTCGTAAAAATGAGGGTAACCAGATCCACTTGAAAGATTATTATGAGAAATACATGAGGCTACTCTGTAATAATACCTAATGTAACCCTAGCACACAGCAGCAGGTACTCAACCTGTAGGGTGTTTCTTCCTGCTGTATAGCCTGAAACTACATAATTGAGGTAACCCTTAAAGACTCCATGCTCCATACCCCAATAAACACTTAAAATTGACTCCTATTTCTAGTCCTCGGCCATCCAGCCATGAGGGGAACGGGGCTGAGTGCAGAGGAATCAGCACCACCAGCTTCTTCATAAAGTAAATAGCTCAGTGAGTACAGATGGCCTGGTGATCATAATGTTGACTTTGTACAGGAAATATGGGAGCTTTAGCCAATGGCTCTGGGGAACATACTAGTTTTCCATTACTACAATGAAATACCTGAGGCTAGATATTTTCAAATAAAAGAGGTTCATGTCACTCACAGTTCTGTAGGTTCGAGGGCAGGGCAATGGCATTTGGTGAGGACCTCTATGTCAGATGGTACCACAATGGTAGAAGCACATGTGAGAGGGAGAGATCTTACGGCAAAATAAGAAATCCAAGGCTGACCCAGGGGTCAGGTTCTCTCTTATAAAACCTCTCAAAAGAACTAACTGGGGTCCCACAGAAGCCACTTAATGCTTCCCAAGGACAATGACTGCAAGACCTCCCACTAGGCTCCACCACCTCTTACTGCCACACAGGGACCAAGCTTCTGATACATGAACCCCTGAGGGACAAACCAATCCAGTAGGGAGGGTTGGTTAACTGGCCCTGAAGCTCCTACTTGGCTCCTCCTTCTACCAGAAGGACAGGTTTCCTCCAAAAGAGACAGAAAAAACTTTAGTGGACCATAACTATCTTTGACAAAGCTCTGGTCTCAGGCTTGGAGACCATTCCAGGTCCTAATTTACTGATAGAAAAGTTATGAATGCAGAGAAATGAAAATGGAAACAAACAAATTGAATGGGGAAACCAAGAAATCTAACACTTCCTCTGGGCAGCCAGAGTCTTGAGGTCGAGGAAGAGCATTAACCACAAAGAGCATTTCTTGGACGTTCACTCTCCCTTTGATAACCTCTCACTGCATAGCTTGGCCTCTGTGGTACCTTGGGTCCTTGGAGTAGACTCTCTGGCCCGGCTCAGTGGCTCTGAAAAGCAGCTCTAGAAAGAAATCTAGAAGGGGATCCCTAAGAAGGGCTTGTGTCCTCTCAGCATCAGACAAAAAAGATCAGGGAGACTTGCCTTGAAATGTAGACAGCTTTGGTTTCATGCTCGTTCATCTGGCAAGAGTGTGGGCTGGGCTTTGTGCATGGCCCAGGTGCCTGGTTCCCATTTCCCTGTGGTCTCTGGAGAGATGGTCAGACCTGGAGTGATCACATTCCTTTACTCAGAGGACTCAGCCTTGAAACAAGCCAGGGAAGAGGTAAATAGGACAAAACCACTTGTCTCCATTCTCCCCAAAGACTTGAATTGGCTGTGAATACTGTTCTTTGAAGTGAGTTTCCAGCTTGCTAAGCATTTAACTCCTCAGTGCCCAGCCTGGGTCTACCATATACTTTCTAGCAATTTTCTGCCTGGGTCCTGTGCCCTGCTGCCTGAGAACCTTGATTCCACTATCACTGGACCCTGTCCCATCACCAGGAGATGTACTTGAGTACCTACTATATCTCAGCCCTCCAGCATATGGCACAGGTTTCTGCACTTAGGTTAGTTCCTCAGCAAGCCCCAGCTCTTGACCTGGAAGACAACCTGGACACATCATTCCCATTCAGAAATGAGGAAATTGATCTGAGGAAAGGAAAAGCAACCTGAGTGAAATCCTCGGGCCAGGTACAAGTGGACAGAGCCACAAGATGACCCCCAAAATGTCTGTTTTAAAAAATTGTGTTTACTGAAGAAACAAGTTGAAAATGACCTTAATGGAAAGACTTCCCATGTTCTTGGATAGGCAGAATGAATATTGTTGTGATGAACTTATTACAAATCACTTATTACAAAAAGTGATCTAGAGATTCACTGCAATCTCCATTAAAATATTCATGACATTCTTCACAGAACTAGAGAAAATAGTCCTAAAATTCATATGGAAGAATAAAAGACCCAAGATAACCAAGGCAATCCTGAGAAATAAGAACAATGCTGGAGACATCAAAATACCTGACTTTGAATTATACAACAGAGCTACAGAAACAAAGACAGTATGGTACTGGTATAAATACAGACATGAAGACCAATAGACTAGAATATGAGACACAAAGAAAAATCCACATAGATACAGTCATCTGATTCTTGACAAAGGCACCAAAAACAAATGTTAGAGAAAAGACAGTCATTTTAACAAATGATGCTGGGGAAAGTGGTTATCCACATGTAGAAGAATGAAACTAGATCCTTGTCTCACCATGCACAAAAGTCAACTCAAAGTGGGACCAAAGATCTAGGAATTAGAACAGAAACTTTGCAACTGCTAAAAGAAAATGTAGTGTCAACATTGTAATATAAAAGCACAGGCAGCAACTTCCTGAATTGGACCCCTAAAGATCAGGAAATGATACCAAGAATTAATAAATATGATGTAGGATGGCATCAAATTAAAGAGCCTCTACACAGCAAAAGAAACAAAGAGCATAAAGAAAAAGCCACAGAATGGGAGAAAATCTTTGCCAGCTCCTCATCCAACAAGGGATTAACACCCAGAATACATAAAGAACTCAAAAAAAACCTAACACCAGAAAAACAAACAACCCAATCAATAAATGAGCAAATGAACTAAATAGACATTTCTCCAAAAGAAAAAAAAAAACAAATAGGCAACAAATATATGAAAAATGTTCAATATCCTTAGCAATTAGGGAAATGCAAACAAAATTATACATAGATTTCATCTCACTTCGGGTACAATGGTGATTTTCAAGAACAGAAATAATAATAAACGTTGACAAGAATGTAGGGAAACAATCAAAATAGAAGAAAGATGAGTGGGGTAGAGGAAGGGGATTGAGAGTGAGGGAGGAGGGATGCAATAAGGAAGAACAGTGGAATGAATCTGACCTAACTTTCCCATGTACACATATAAATACACCACAGTGAATCTCACCCTCAGGTATATCCATAAGACACTATTTTTGAAAAAACATTATAAGTAAATAGCAGAAAGATCAGTAGAGGGAAGAGAACAGAGGGAAGAAAAAAAGAGAGGGAAAGGGGAAGTACCAAGGACTGAATGAGAGCAATTATATTTCATGCTTCTATAACTATGTCCAAATGAGTCCTAATGTTATATATAACTAAAAAGAACCAATGAAAATGAATAAAAAATGTGAGGAAACAGGAACACTTACACACTGTCGATGGGATTATAAATGAGTATAACTATTATGGAAATCAGTATAGAGTTTCCTCAAAAGACTAGAAATGGAACCACCACATGACCCAGCTATAACCCTCCTTGGTATTTATCCTAAAGATTTAAGTCCGCATACTATAACAATACAGGCATACACATGCTTATAGCAGCACAATGCATAAGAATCAAACTGTGGAACCAGCCCATTCATCCATGAATGGATGAATGGATAAAGAAAATATGGTATATATACATCATGGAGTTTTACACAGCCATAAAGAAGAATGAAATTACATCATTTGCAGGAAAGTGGATGTACCTGGAGAACATCATGCTGAATGAAATAAGCTATACTCAGAAAACCAAGGGTCATGTGTTTCTCTCATATGTGGAAGCTAGAGAGAAGAGAGGATCTCATGAAAATAGAGGAGAGACCAAGAAGATACGGATTAGGAGGAAAGGGGTGGGAGGGAAAGGGATGGTGCAGAGGAATGAATTAGACCAAATGATGTATGTGTAGGTATGAATATATCACACTGAAGCCTACTACTAAGTATAATTATAATTCACCAATAAAAATATTTTACAAGAAATACTAGTTGTCAATAATACACACATCACTAACATACCCATATGCTATTTCTTTTCCTCCAATTGTATCTTAACATAATATTTTGTAATATCATTGTTTATAGAGCAGAAAAAAAAATTAAAAATGATTTAAATAAATAAATAAATAAAATTGTGTTTAAGTACAAAAATAAATAAATAAAATCATGTAGATCATGTTTAAGTACACATAAAATTTTTCAGCTTAACCATGTTTGGTGTACAGTTTGGTGGCATGAAGTACATTCACATTTCTTTCTTTCTTTCTTTCTTTTTTCTTTTTTTTTTGAGCCACATCCCCAGCCCTATTTTGTGTTTTATGTAGAGACAGGGTCTCACTGAGTTGCTTGGCACCTTGCCTTTGCTAAGGCTGGTTTGAACTCATGATTCTCCTGTCTCAGCCTCCCAAGTACATTTACATTTCTGTATAGCCATTACCACCAACCACCTTCAGAACTGTAACTCTTTATCCACTGAACAAGACCCTCCTATTCCTCCTTCCCACCAGCCTCCGACAACCACTATTCTGCTTTTTGTCTCCATAAATTGATTGTTCTAGGTAGCTCATTTAAGTGGAATCAAATGGTACCTGTCCTTTTGTCACTGCATTATTTCACTGAGATGATGACCTCGGATTCATCCATGCAGAGTGTGTGTCAAAATCACCTTCCTTTTTAAGACTTAATAATATTCCACTATATGGATATACCACTTCATTTTGTTCATTCATCTGTGATGGACACTTAGATTGTTTCTACCTTTTGGCTTTTGTGAATAAGGTGACTATGAGCATGAATGTACAAGTGTCTGTTTAAGACCCTGCTATTTTGGGTTTATACTAAGAAGTAGAATGCTAGATCACATAGTAATTCTATTTTTAATTTTTTAAGGACTCACCATCTTAAAAGCTGCTGTACTATTTTACATTACCACCAAGAGTACACAAGGGTTCCAATTCCTCCACATCCTTGCCAGCATGTATTTTCTGTTTTGTTATTGTTTTTTTTTTTTTTTTTTTGTAGTTGTTGTTATTGTTGCTTGATAGCAGCCCTCCTAAGGGCATGAATGACCAAACCTTCCTTTTTTTGGTGGGGAGTGGGGATACTGGGGATTGAACTCAGGGGCACTCAACCACAGAACCACATCCCCAGTCCCATTTTTTGTATCTTATTTATTTAGAGACAGGGTCTCACTGAGTTGCTTAGCACCTCACAGTTGCTGAGATTGGCTTTGAATTCACGATCTTCCTGTCTCCCGAGCCACTGGGATTATAGCCATGTGCCACCGCATCCAGCCCAAAGCTTCTTTAAAAGCAGTCAGAAAAATGAGTGTGTGTGATGAGTGTGTGTGTGTGTCTGTGTGTGTGCACACGTGTGCATGCACAAGCACACATCATGCGTGTGGTGAGAAGGGTAACAACAAGTTAGACTAAGTGTTTATCACTCCTTTGGTCCCTAAAAGTGGCCTCCTCACAAATATTTGCAGAATTTTAAAAGACATTTATGATGTTATTGTGGGCTGAATTATGTCCCTCCCAAATTCATATGAGGTCCTCATCACCAATACCTCAGGATGTGACCTTATTTGGAAACAGGGTCACTGCAGATGCAAGTAGTTAAGACGAGATCATCCTGGAGTAGGTGGGCCCTAATCCAATAGGTGTCCTTGTAGTAAATGATGCCATGTGAGGAGACAGACACACAGAGGGAGGTGATGTGAAAGACACAGGGAGAAAACAACCATCCACAAGCCAAGGAGCACCTGAGACTACAAGAGGTCTGAAGGCTGGAACAGACCCTTCCCCAGTGTTTTCAGAGGGAGTACAGACTTGCTGACCCTTGATGTTGGACATCCAGCTTTTAGAACTATAAGCTGATAAATTTCTGTTATTCTGAGCTACCTAGTTTGTGGGACTTGGTTATGGAAGCTCTAAGGAACAAATACCGTTGTCAATAAACAAAAGTGATGGTGGGCAATATGAGGGATGTGGATGTTGTCTCTGGTGAGCTCCAGGACAGGCAGCATTACTTCTCTGCCTCTGGCTCAGTGTTGAAGTCATTTCCATGGTATAGGCGCAGGCAGCCTTGGCATCCAAGGCTGTAGCATACATAGTTTTAGCTATTCATGAATGACCCCCTAACTTATAGCACATGACATGCAGTCACTTGTCATTTTGCCAATGCACAAACTTGAATCAGGCTCTCTGAGCCTGGTGCATGGACGGGGCACTTGCTGGTGACTTTGCTCTTCTCCAGCTGTTATGGAACACACAGAGTGATACAGCCTGCATTCTCTGGAGGAAACAGTCTGTAAAGAAAGGCAGCTGCTGGCAAGGGAGGAGAGAGAGGAGGTCTAATCATGGGAAAACATAGGCCACAAAGCAGCTTTAGGAATTACCTGAGTCCCATATTTAAAGAACCATTATGACTTGGAAAGAGGCACTAGATTTTTCAATTATACTTTGTCATCTCATAGAGGTAGAAATGGTCTGACTAATGTCATTTCTCAAATGTGATAATTCAGTAAGGTTTGAATTAATATCCTTTAAGAATGTCAAGAGTCTACTGTATAGCAACAAGATTTCACTGTATTTTCTGAACCTTCTTTGGCCTTTTGATACTAGATTCTAATTGCTGCTATATTATTAAACCACCAGCATTATAAAATGCCACTTGTGTGGTGTCACTTGGAGAGACTCTGAGAAGAACCTTGCACTCTGTCACCTATTCCTCAGTACATTTTTCCTGCCACAGCCTATACTTGAGGCCTGAAATTCTGTCATTATAGACCTTTAGGTGAAGGTATGGCCCCAACTTATAGAGCACCCCTGGGAGAAGGGTTATAGTACTAATAACCACTTACTCCTCGGTGGGAGTGAATTTAGCAGAGTCTTTAAAACTAGCCTGATCACAACATTAAGAGGGGCAGCAGAAAGGACACATCACCTTGGCATCTGGCTTGAGGATGGGACAGGGGCTGACTGGGAGTGTCTGCTCCCTTCTCACAGAAACTGATGAGGTGCAAAGAGCATCCCAAGCGGGAATTCTTCCAGAAACATGCAATTACTAGAGATATGATAATAGCTTCTTGTTTTTGTTGGTGTCTTTTCAAATAAACCACACAAATTAGCTGCAATATAATTATCCATTTTAGACAAAGAACACATATCATCAAATATCTGGAAACACATAATCAAATATCTTTCAAGATAAGTTTGTGTAAGAAAAGTCTCTAGAGCCTTTATTTTTGTATCTTTCAATGTCCCTTGAGTTCCTTTTCTTCTTTTATAGTTTGGTCCTTCCCTACTATCCCCAGAAATTTTGAATGTAATTCCAAACTCAAAGCTGTGTGGGCATGGGCCATTCTGGGTTGGTTTGTCAGATAATCACATTGCTCTTTTCCAGGATGGCTACAAAGACCATTTTTAAAACATTGTTGGGTTTGAGAAAATAAGATGGATTGAGTTCAACATGAAATAGACAGCCAGCATGTACAGTGTTAGCAATGTCATGGAGCCTGTTTATACAACATCACACATCAGATTGCAATTACACCCTAAACCTTCAGGTGTTTTTGTGTGTCTGTATATTCAAAGAGGTTTCATTTCTCACTGCATTATACAGTGATTGACACCCTTCCAGAATCATGGCCACACTCTTCATACTTGTCCTACAACATAGAACTCTTCAACCAACTGATATTACCAATGATGATATAATGATGGTGATGGGTTTATGTACATATAGATGATAGCAGCTGATGTTGATCAGGCACTTAACCTCCAACCACAAAGTTCTAATTAAATTATATTTCCAAAGCCAGGTGTGAAGCCAAGGAAGGAAGTATTATCTCCACCTTGCAGAAAATGGAACTGAGCCTGAGAGCGGATAGGGGACTGTTGCCAAGTGGTGGAGCTGGGTTAGAAGGCAGTTCTGTCTTACTTTGGAGTCCAGCATAGAAGGAAGCCACTAAGGAGACTTCTCAATTCCATAAAGCTGGAATAGGAGGTGGATAGCATGATAAGAATTATCATATAGTTAAGAAACCAAAATAGGATTTCTGCAGTAAGAGTGATACAATTCTAGTGAGGGAGAGATTTGGTGGTAACTTATGGGCAGAGGGCTGGAGAAGCTGTCTGTACTGTCTAAGGTTTTCTTAGCTGGAGTTCATAACCTCTTTGAAAAGCAGATATTCTCTGGGACAAATCCTTCCCCATCACATCTTTGTATAGATAGCTCTTAGTAGGGCCTGATGGCCCCCATTAGTCCTAGAAGAAGTCATGGCAACATAGTGGTACCCAACACTGTGTTTAGAGGCCTCGTGGCTATCTGCCCCTCCTCCTGGCTTTCCTCTGAGGCAGGGTCCTGAAGGAACAGAGCCATGTGCACCTGGAAGCAACATAAGTCTTACAAGGTTGCACTGACCCAAGCTAGGAAGCAAAAGTAGAGCTTTATCTAGACTTGTATTGGTGTGATTTCTCCTCCACTAAATTTAATCCCCAAAAGTATAAATTTGAATACAAGAAGAATTAGTGAGACTCCAGGTGAGGAGGGGCCCCAAACGTCTCCAGAAGGGCTGTATCTCCTTGGGCTGCACCTACATTCACTGAGCTCAAGGTTCTCTGAGAGAACACCCCAGTTCTCACAGCTCCCTCCACTTGGGAATGAAGCATCCAAAATGGCCAAAGTCCAAAACACTAAAAATATTATGAACCCCTATGTGGAGTTCAAAATAAAAATGGCACTAAATTTTAAGAATTGAGAAAGGCCCACCTGGTTCAGGGTTTTTGTTTTTGTTTTTAACCAGGTGGTCACATAATACTTTTGATTATTACATGATACCATCAATTATTTAAATCCCTTCTAGGAGAAAAAGAGAGTGTGGGTACATGAGCATGCACCTATGTAGCCTGTCTTTTGAGTTCCCAGCTCTAAAGACTGTTCAAAGCTTGGTTGTATATTTGTGTTCTCAACCCTAAAGCTCATAAGTGTGACAAGCTTTCATGGCAGACTGCTACCATGATGCTTTGGGAAACAATCCATTTAGTCCTGAGAGAAAAACTCTCCAGATGCAGCTGTTCCCTCAGATTCACTGAAGTCAGAGGGGTCCCTGTTAGGGTTTAAGTGTGTGGTGTTCCCCAACAGCTCATGTGTAAGACAATGCAAAAATATGCAGAGGCGAGATGACTGAGACTGTAAGTTGTAATGTAATCAGTGGATAAATCCACTGATAAGGATTGGCTGGGTGGTAAATGTAGACAGGTAGGGTTGCATGGCTAGAGGAAGCAGGTCACTGGGGGGCATGCCTTTGGGGTTTGTATTTTTGCCCCTGGTGAGCAAAGCTCTGGACTTCCTGGTTGCCATGCTCTTCTAGGACCTTACCTTGGGCCCAGAGCTATGGAGTTGTCCAACCACGGACTGAACCTCTGAAATCATGAGTCAAAATAAACATTTCCTCCTCTAAGTTGTTCTTTTCAGGCATTTTTGTCACGATGATGAAAAGCTGACTGAAACAGTCCTTTATTACTATCCTTAGCTCTCCAGGACCAAGGGAAGTAACTGAGGATGCAGACAAAGTTATCTTTAGGGGTGAGACAGTTAAAGCTAGTTCAGCTTGGGGTCACACCCACACCTGCACCATCTACCCTATCTCAGCCCTCTTTCACCAAAGGGGGGCATAGTTCCATATATCAAACTTGACTCAAGGACCTTAGCACACAAATAACTTGACTCAGGAGAAGACAGTTTCCCATGACTTTGGACCTGCCCCCAAATTGCTATCAAGCATGCTTTGAGAAAGCCTGAAAACCCTGCACTCAACCACCCGGTACTAGTACTATTCCCCTGCCACTGCATATACCAGACTTCTGAAATTCCACCAATTCTTCCTCCCTCACCCAGTCTTTAAGGAAGACACATTAGTGCTAACAAAAGCCCGTTAGTCTCCCTCCTTTCCACACTGTTCCCTGAGAGCATCTAATTTCCACTGCTACCCTCTGGGGAGAGTCCCAGGAGAAATGCGTGGTTTTGTATGTGAGTGCTGGAGCTCAGTCAACTCACTTTAATGAAACTCCTTATCCTTCTCTGTCAGAAATCTTTACACACGTAGACACTGAACATGTGCACATCTCTACACCCCCTTCCACAGGAGCATTCCTTTTCCCTGTAATGCTCTCCCATTTTGAGTGGTGACAGGCAATGGAGGTGATATAATAATTTTATTGGATCCATGTATCATTTAGAAAATAAAAGCTCTCCCCTTCATCGGATGGTGACCAAGAAGGGAAATGCCTGCCTCTGGTCAGTAATTTATGTCTGTCAAGTAGAACGGATGGGACCTCTCCCACAATGCACTTGTGTCTCTGTTTTACTGTGTTCCCTATGTGTTCCACAGTGCCCATAAAACATCCCTCTGCAGGGCTCTGCTTTGGGCAGGAAGCTACTCCTTCCCGCATGGGTTTAGATCTGTCAAAAGGGGAGCTGCCTCAACTGTGACTGGGTGGTTTTTGGCACAATGGAAGATGAGGTCAGTTTTATTAGGCTGGGGTTGTGATGACATTTCTGTGTCATGGAGCTTCAGCAAGCTCCATATGCAGACACAGAAAATGAAGGACCAAGAGTGTAATTTTTTTCCTGCAATCCTTATGGGCAAACCACCACCACCATCACCACCACCCAAAATAACACCCACCAAGTCTGACTGCAATGAAACACTCCCTGTGCCTCTGTATAGTTGCTGGTGGGCACCGAGCAGGAGAGCGTGGACAGGGAACTGTGTGACGCTATGGGTGACAACAGCATCCCAAGCCAGGGGTAGAGAGCAGCCTGGCACTTTCTCCCTTCCCAGATTCCTCACCAATCCTGCAGTCTCCTCCTGACCCATGGCCTGCCCTGCCTCTAGCCCTCTTCTCTATGACAACAGGGGACCAGATCTCATCAGTGGCAGATTCTTTGGTGCTGGGTGACTCCTAAACAGGTGCCATATTCCTTGGCTCTGGGTTAGTGTGCCTCTCTGCTTTGGTTCAAGCCAGGGCCCTGCACAATGAATTTAGAACACTGGGAGGAGGGAGATCACAAAATAAAGGTCAATGTGCTGTGAATCATTTGTTCAATCACTAGCTTTCGGAAAACACAGAGAAAAATGAGAGAAGAGAGGAAACTGTTATTTAGTGTGTGTTGGGCGCTGCATTAGAACATTAAAATACAGAAACAAAAACCCCAAAGAAATTAATTTTGTTGAAGTGGTATTGACAATAAAATAGATGCTGTCCTTTTATATTTATAAAAGCATAAAATATATTTTACACCATATTTTAAAAAGCCAAAAAGCTTATTTTATGTGGTATATAAACCAAAGCACTCTCATAGCAAATTTTCATTTATGAACAAGGGCATTTATTTATCTACCCATTCATTCACTCAGCTTTCTGGACAAGGAAAAAGGGATGAACCACATATTTTGTGTGTTCAGGACTAAATCTTATAACTGAGAAACCAACTCATTAGTTAATTTTTTTTGTTGGCACCTGTGATTTTAATATATAGTACAACTTACTTTTTACTTAACAATTTTCTGAGCACTTACCATGTGCCCAGCAGTCTCCTGAGCACACGGGCTTCGAGGATAAACGAGATCAAGTCCTTCCCCCTGAGGGTCATGACCCAGGAGTTGAATTCATCACTTTGACCTTATTGCCCCCAATGGAGTCAACTATTTCAGAATGAAAATGTTTAGGTTTTTTTTTTATTTGCTGGTTTTTATTTTTGAAAAGAGAATTCAAACTTAGAAACTTAGAAGGACAGGAAGCCCCTCAGTGACAAAAAGGCCAATCCAAATTCTGTCTTCTCATCAACTTGCACATCTCCCCTTCAGCACGAACTCCACACCCGGGAACACATCATTGACTCTACACTCTGGTCTGTTTAGTAAAAATCTCTGGCCACTCAGGACTTTCTCAATGCTGGTCAAAGATGTTGATAAATGGAAAGTCTAGTCATGCTAGAAGTCCCTGACCCTGGACCATGAACAAAGAATTTCCTCCCCAGGAAGGTCAAGGGCACTTGGTGGGGACAATAGGCAGATGCTTAAGTGGAATTCACAGTCTTTTGTAAGTGTCACAGAGGCTGTGAAGTACAGCTCTAGGTCAGACCTTACTTCCTTAACAAGACTCCTATAGCACAACAAGTAAAATCAAAAATCAATAAATGGGATGGATTCAGACTAAAAAGCTTCTTCTCAGCAAAAGAAACAATCAATGAAGTGAACAGAGAGCCTACAATCTGGGAACAAATTTTTGCCACATGCACATCAGATAGAACACTGATCTCAAGGATATATAAAGAAGTAAAAAAAACCCAAACAACCCAATCAATAAATGAGCTAAGGAGCTGAACAGACACTTCTCAGAAGAAGATATACAATCGATCAACAGACATATGAAAAAATGTTCAACATCTCTAGCAATTAGAGGAACTGCAAATCAAAACTACTCTAAGATTTCATCTCACACCAGTTAGAATGGCAATTATCAAGAATACAAGCAACAATAAGTTTTGACGAGGATGTGAAAAGGCTCACTCATACATTGCTGGTGAGACTGCAAATTGGTACAACCAATCTGGAAAGCAGTATGGAGATTCCTTAGAAAACTTGGAATGGAACCACCATTTGATCCAGCTATCCCACTTCTCAATCTATACCCAGAGGACTGAAAAACAGCATACTACAGTGACGCAGCCACTTCAATGTTTAGAGCAGCTCAATTCACAATAGCTAAACTGTGGAACCAACCTAGGTGCCCTTCAATAGATAAATGGATAAAGAAACTGTGGTATATATTCACAATGGAATATTATTCAGCAATAAAAGGGAATGAAATTATGGCATTTGCTGGTAAATGGATGGAGTGGAGAATATCATGCTAAACTAAGTAAGCCAATCCCAAAAAACCAAAGGCCGAATGTTCTCTTTGATAAGTGGATGCTGATCCATAATGGAGGAGAGGGCATGGGAAGAATAGAGGAACTTTGGTCAAAGGGAAGGAGAGGGAAGAGGGTATGTGGGCAGGAAAGATGGTGGAATGAGATGGACATCATAACCCTAGGCTCATGTATGACTGCATATATGATGTGATTCTACCTCACGCACAACCAGAGAAATGAAAAGTTGTGTTCCATTTGTGTAAAATGAATCAAAATGCATTCTGCTATCATGTATACCTAAGTAGAATAAATAATTTTTTTTTAAAAAAAAGTACCTTAGCTCCTATTATTTAAAGTCCCATTCTCGGCACTCAGAACCAAGCCTGCCACACAGGACAAATTCAAGAAATGGTTCTGTACAGTTTAAATTTTCTGCAAATGACATGCCTACAGTAGCAAATCAAATCTTACAGAAGTGCTCTTTTGTGCCAAGGGGGTGTGGAGACATAAATGGCTAATGCCAGGTGGTATAACTTTATAACAGGGATTACTGAGGGAACATTTACAAATAGAAGAGTAGTAAAGCATTGGAGCCAGAGCTCTTCTGAGCTTCTGTGGGCAAGAGCAGGAGCTGAAGGGCCACCTGGGGGAGGCTGGGACTCAACCTTCACCTTAGCCAGTATTTGTTGTGATCATTTTCTTTTCTTAGCTTATTGAGCTTTCTGGTTGACAGAGCTGCCACATGAATTTCTTGAACACTTTTCTCATAGAAGACAATCTCTTTTTGATGAAAGGAAGTGTTTCTCTTTGATTCTTTGTCCACACCTTCCACCATCTTCCTGTAGAACCTGTTCTTCAGACACATATATAGCTCATGTTTCTATTCACTGGGGGACGTTTTCTCTCTATTTCTAGGCAAGATATTTCCTTATCTATAGATTTTACCTTGATGTTGACTTACATGTTCTTGATGTATTTCAAGTTTCAGCAGAAACATCTGAATATCACTGGCAAGCTGTGAATTTCAGATGGCAAAGATGTTTGCTCCATTTGGAAACTTGCTACATGTCCTGGAAACTCTTAATTCATGTGATTTTCTTCATAATTTGGGGGTATTGTTTGGATATCTCCTTCAAGTCTTAAGGCATACACTAAGTTAACATCAGGCATCCGCCAGTCTCTTCAGCTCTGGCTTCTGGACTGGGTTGTCTCCATTTGTTCCTGCTTCTCTCTGCTGCAATTCCAAGTCGCCATCATCCATGTGATCACTAAAGAGATCAGGCAACCCTACAAACTTCAGCTCATTTTCCACCATTTTCAGGGGATTTCAGCTGACTCTTTTACCACTCAGAACCCATTCCATTCACACATGTGCACCCTCAAGCCTGCTTTTCTGGGATCAGTTCCCATGTTCTTTGCTTCCATCATGGAAGCTTTTGGGCAAGCAGTTCTAGACTTTTCTGAAGACGAGTGTTTCCATTCAAACCATCCATTTTTTTTCTTCAAACATGGTTCCCCATCATTCTAAGATGCTTTTAAGGTGGTTTTCCATTCATCCCTTGGGACTGGAGGGATTTTGATGTATCTTCAAAGGCCATGGCTGTCCTTGAAAGCAAGTCACCCCCAGTCCATGAAGGGAAAGTCTAGAGTGCTGGCTTTTCTGTCTTCTTTGAAGAAGTCTACTGCATCCTCAAGTGAAGGCCTGTTCTTACTTTTGTCAAGTGCTACCAAAGACAGAATGTGTAACTGCAAAGGACTGGCCTCCACCACGGTGACTGGAGGGCAGCACAGACCTGTGCCATCAGCCCAGGCTTCCCACTGACGGCACATTTCAGCCAGGCAGAACACGTCTTGGCCTGCTCTTCTTCCTTCCTTAAAGTATGTTGCCTATTTACTCCAAAATCCACTGTACCAGTACATACAGACCAGAATCTCCTGGGGAAATCCAGAGACCTCAGACCTATCTCAGGCATTCAGATATCAGGAACAGAGGATGCCATACAGCTGCTCCCCAACCAGTTGGAAAGATGCTTTGGCAGCAGGCGGCAGGCCCTCCTGGGTCTGAAGGGCTCCCCAGCTCTGCCTTTGATATCCAGTGTCCCATAGGTCACTGCTGACCAAACAGGACCCTATGAAGTATTTTGCCTCCAACATGAACAAGGGCCTACCTTCCTCCTCCCATCTATCTTCAAACTGCTTTCAGATAAATGTGCACATTCAATTGACAAGGTCAATACTTACATTTTGCAACCACCACCCCATCCTCTAAGGTTTACTTCATAGTATTACTCTAAATATTTTGGAATTTGTTTTAAAGTGTTTACATTATCACCATATGCATGTTCAGGCTAAAGGACCAATTCCTATTCTATAAATCTGAGAGTATAATCCCTAGGCCACTCCAAGAACAATGGCCCCAACATGAAGTTCAGTGAATTCCCTTTCAGATGTTCTAGCAATTGCTGAAAATCATGATACATTGTACCTGCTGTTTGGTTGACTTCCTGGTAAGTTTTTTGTTTTTCTAGGAGTTTCTAAATTTGTGTTTCCTTGACTCATAAAAAGTTTTTACATCCCTAGGATTTCCCATCCTCTCAAGTATATTACCTACTCCAAGAATTCCTCTTTTTCTCAGACATTTTCCCTTGCAGAGTGCCTCATTTGTCTGCACCAGTCTAGGTTGGCCATCCTCCAGGATTGACTTCCTCCAGATCTGCTGCCCACTTGAGATCGAACTGTTCTCCTGTCTCCTGGATTCTCTTTCTTACCTTTATTTCCCCATGCTTCCAGGAAATCTTCTTAAGAAAGGGTATATGAAAATTAAATGTCCTTATTTTGCCTGGATAATTGATTGACAATTGTGCTGGGTAAAAAAGTATTTACAGTTAGATCCCATCTCTCAGATCTTTTTTTTTAGTTGTCAATGGACCTTTATTTTATATATTTATATGTGGTGCTGAGAATCGAACCCAGGGCCTCACACATACTAGGCAAGCGTTCTACCATTGAGCCACAACTCCAGCCCATCTCTTAGATCTTTAAAGATGTTGAGAACTGAAGGTTACAAGTGAAAAGTCAATTGCGAGTTTGAGTTTAATTCCTTTGAGGGGATTTGTCTTATCTCTCTAGGAGATCTTAGGATCTACCAATTATCCTTGGTGCCTTAGGATTCTTCAGAAAAGTATCTAGTGTTGACTGATTTGTTTTGTTTTGTTTTGTTTTCATTAACTGTATTGAATACTCTGGACCCTTTAGAATTGAGGTCCTTCTTGAGCACTGAAAATTTTTTCTTCTAATGTTTCTTTCCTAATTTCTGTTTTCCCCATTTTTCTTTTCTAGGATTCTTTTTTCATTTTGTTTGACCTCAAGGATGAATTCTCATGTATCTTTACTTGTCTCCAATATTTTCTTCTCTTTATATTTCTTTTCTACATTCAGAAATTTTCCCTTGACTATATATTTCAAGGTTATTTTGATTGTTTTCTATTTTGGTTATCAAAATTATTTATTAATCTCTAAAAATTCTCTATTCTTTGTTACTCTTTCATTATGTCTTATTTTTGTTTTATGTATAGAAATATACTTTTGAATTTGAGTGTGTAAGTTATATGAGATTTATGTTTTCTGAATTCAGTTGGTTTCCAGTGGGGTCAGACTGTTTATCTTGGTTTGCCTCTTTCATGTTTCCAGTTTATCTTTAATTCTCAAGATCCCTGGTCATCCCTTCCTACTTAGACACGACCAGACAGTGAAGTGGGTTTTTTCTGCATTACAATGGAACCCAGGGAATTTTTTTTTATCCAGGGTCTCTCCCCTAGCTCTCTGTGTGGTGTGGGATATCGTCTGCATACATGATGGCAGTGTCGGCCTTCAAGAGCATATGGAACTTCAGTTATATCTTTCTGATTTTCCATTGGCTTGTCCTATCAACCAATGAATAAAGAGAAAATTTGAAATCTCCTCTCTAAAAATAAAAAAAAAGCATATGGAAGGAGCTGACTGGTTTTAGCTAGCTTTGCATTACTGTGACCAAAAGACCTGACAAGAACTTAAAGGAGGAAAGTTTCCTTGGGCTCACAGTTTCAGAAGTCTCAGTCCATAGATCGCCGACTCCATTGCTATAAGCCTGAGGTGAGGCAGCACATCATGACAGATGGGCATGGCAAAGGAAAGTAGCTTGGGACATGGCAATCAGGAAGCAGAGAGAAAGGAGAGCTCTGCTCACCAGGGACAAAATATATACCCCAAAGGCAGGCCCCCAGTGATCTTTCTCTTCTAGCCACACCTCATTTGCCTACAGTTACCTCCCAGTTAATACTTATCAGTGGATTAATCCACTGATAGTTTACAACTCTCCTATTCTAATCTTTTACCTCTGAAAAATTATTGTATTGCCTCGCACATGAGTTTTTGGGGACACCACATACACAAACGATTACAAGTCCTGATAGTCAAGTGAATGTCTCTCCACATACCAGGCTGAGAAGGGCTCTGTTCTGTCATACCAAAACATGCACTAGATGCCTTAGCCTTCCACAGAGGGCTGGTTGAAATTTTTACATTTTGTCTCAATGCAGATACTAGATTATCTGCACCTAAGTAGGCCATGTAGGCTGTACCAACTCTTAACCATTCCTCTCCTCATTTTTCACTCTAGTCTTTCACTGTACCTGCCAACTCTAGGCCCAGAATCCCTTTTGTTTTCAAATAGGGCTATTTGTTCCCATATCCATTGCAGCTCCACTTTTATTCCAGGTTTTGCTTTTTCCTAACTACTGCACACATCAAAAATCCCATTCATTCCATCATCCAAAAAGGTGTTGAGTTTTCCTGGATTGTAGCCATCTTCCTGCCCAGTCTCGTTGCCATGATAGACACCTCAGAAGTGACCAGGTAAAAAGCGTGTGTTCCATCCACCATCTTGAACCAGAAGGTCTCATTGAAATTTTGTTTGAATTCTACTGAGTTCAAACTACTAATGCGATTCCACTATGTGCCAAACATTATGTTTGACTTTAATAGGTTGCTGGTATCAATGTTAGACTAAAGATTATACTGAGTCTGTTTTTATTAAAAAGTTACTAAAGGAAATTCAAGGTGGACTAGAGAGAACTATTTCAAAAGGTCCAAGGGCTGAAAGGCCAGAGTTGGCAGCCCCTGGCATTTCTCCTGACTGCAGCTGCTGGAGCACACCAGGGTTGGAGGCCACTTCAGCTCCTGCCGGGAAGATGCGGTGGCTGTCAGTCACTAGCAAGAGGACATGCCCCGGGGCTCTCATCCTGGGCTCCTCACCAATGACTTTTTCTTTGCATCATTTCAGTTGCCACCTTTGCACACCTGCTTCTGCTAGTGATGCCAGGAGACACCAGCTCAGAAGAAAAGAGGGAAGGCTGAACTCCCAGCTAAGCTTTGAAGTGCTGATCCACCACAGCTCTGGGAGTTAGCGAGGTGCAGAGCTTCTCTAAAGTATTTCTTGGGCCTCTAGTTGCCAAAAACAGAAACTGATTTGTACCAGATGAAAGGTGATTTTGTCAGAAGGACCTGGTAGTAGCTAATGAAACCCAGCAGTCTTAGGAAGCATATACAACCAACACATCAAGGGCTTTTAGGATTTGTCCTCAGACCCCCACCTCCCATCTCCAGTATCTGATTCTTATTTTTTCCTTCCTGCAGACTGGCTGTCTCTTCAGCCTACATGGCAGAATGTGGCTACCCCTCAGATTAGGGGTTCACCTACTCAGGTCTGGCCAGAGAGACTGACTTTCCCTTATACCAAGGGCTGGCAAACTTCAATAAAGGCCAGATATAAAATATTTTCAGCTGTGTAGGCCATATAGTTCCTGGCATAACCACTCAACTTTACCACTGTTTCCCAAAAGTAGCCATAGTTAATATGTTAGTGCTGGGCCTGTGGTTGTATTCCAATAAAACTTTATTTACAAAAACAGGCAGACAGCAAAGCATTTTTGGCTATTTAGCTCCTCAGATAAACCCTGCCTTAGACACAACTCCAAATCTCTAGAAGAATTTGTTCAGTGTGGGTCAATGATTGATTAATCCCATAGTCAAAGAGAGTGCACTAAGAGAGAAACAGCTGAAAATGGCCACTGGTTGCCAAAGCCTGGGATGGGGCATGCAGTCTCCACAGAGAGAAGTCCAAGATGAGACCTCTGTCTCATCTGTAAGGGTCTCCTGTATCAACATATCATTATGGAAGCCACACATTAGTAATATGAGTTCTTCTGACTTCAAGGTAATCTCACAGAGCAGAGTGGCCAACACCCCTTGCAGCATCTTGAGAGCCTCAGAAATAAAGTCCTTTCAAAATGAGACACTTTGAAATACCTCACTGTAAAAACAAAAACAAAAACAGAAAGTAAGCTTGCCAACCTATACAACCTACAGCTCAGACAGTTTGTTCAAAATTTTTATTGTTTCCTAAGTTAACGTTTAGGTGAGATTTTTACATTTAAACCCAAGGCTCTGAAATTGAACAAAAGAAACTTTGAGCTGTAGTTAGCTAAGAGACTCCACTATCCACCAGGGCTCAATAGTATGCAGAGGTATGGTTGAGAGTTGAATCATATGCCCAGTGGGGCCATAATTCTATCTGCATCTTTGCCTCCCATGATAGCCCTGTAGCTTACAGGCATGTCATAAAAAGTTTGTCATGGTGGTCTTAAAATGGTACAGCCTCTATGGAAAACAATACAGTGCTTCCTCAAAAAGTTAAAAATAGAATTAGCATATAATCTAGCAATTCCAAAACTTCAAAGCAGGGTCTCAAACAGATAATTCTACATCTATGTTCAATAGTCAAAATATAGAAGCAATCCAAGTGTCCTTGTTTAAACAAATGTACAAAATGTGGCTTATAAAACAATGGAATATTATTCAGCCTTAAAAAAGGAAGGAAATTTTGACACATGCTGCAATATGGATGAACCTTGGGGACATTATACTAATTGAAATAAGCCAGAGGAAAGGATAAATACTATATGATTCCATAGGCACAGAGAAACAAAAAGTCAAGTGGTAGTTGTCAGATTTAGGGACAGTGGAATATGAGGAGTTGTTTTGGGTGAAGTTTCAATTTTGTAAGATGAAAAGGAGGACGGTGGTAACAGTTGCACAGTAATTTGAATGCACTTAACACTATTGAACTACACACTGAAAAACGCTTACGATGGCAAATTTGATGTTATATATTTTTGCCACAATTTTTTTGCAAGTCTGTGGTGGGACTGGCCTTAGCCTCCATGAGCCCTCCCAGGTGATGGTAGTACACAGATATGGCTTCCTGGGGGCCAATGAAATGGGACTCCTCAGACCAGAGCCACTCCCCAAAAAGGCTTTCCTGGGATGAGCATCTATTTGTCTATTAAAATAAAAGTTTTTTTTTTCTTTCTGTCCGTAGAAACGCACAGCTGCATTCTCTTCTCTGGACCCTCCCGGGGGCTTCTCCCCTGCAGTGAGCCTAGAATTCTCACCTAGGGAGCTGGCCTTCCCAGAAGCCCCTGGGAATAAGTGGAATGGCCAGAGAACAGCAAGAAGCAAGGCAGGCTTCTACGGACTGCTGTTCCCACAATCCCATGCACTCTGTGGCAGCAACAGGCCCCTGACCAGATGAGCCTCTGCCTAAACCCCCTCTCCCACCCACATCCTGCCCTTCTGTAAGATCAGGCACTCTGATGGAAAGGAGGATCCCAGGCAACCCCCAGAGACTCTCTCTAGTCCCACAGAGGAATTGTAAGTTTTCCCTTTGGGTACAGGCAGACACTGGCCCAGCTCCTGTGGCCCTCCTTGACTCAATCTTGTCGCCTCTGAGCCTTTCTCCAAACAACCATCCACTAACCTCCAATCACATCCACCTAGGCCACTGCCATGCACCAACCTTCTCTGGCTCCCTCCTGCTCTCAGGAACAAACTCCAGAAGCAGTGTGAGCTGGCTCCTGCCTCCTTCTTCACCTGCCTCCCCAGCCACATGTTCCCAGCAGCTAGGCAGCTCCGTGTCCCCTGATCCCCATCTGCTCCTGCATTTTTCCAAATGTACCATTTTGAATCCCAATCAATTAATCAAGTCGACCTTCCATGGAATACACACTGTAGGACTGTTGGACATAGTGTGGTGGCCCATCCATTCTAGGTCCTATTCACGACCCTAAGGGCCTCCATTGGGTTCACATCCTCTATACCGTGGACCCCAGGACTGACCATACACTTCAGGGGTGATTCAACTAGCACAGAAAACAGTCCCCAGGTTCAGGGAATGACTTCACAGGCCTGCGTTATCACAACAGGACACAGACCAAAGACCATGGATCAAAATGATGAAAGGAGGGATTTAAGATGAACTGTCAAACAGGGGCTTAAAAGGCACTGGGGTAAGTTCCATGAAACCATCTCTTTACCTCCATGAAATTACTCAAGGGTGAGCCAGAAACATATGTGGCTTAGACAGGGTAGATGCAGCCTAAAGGAAGAAGAGGTGAGAAGTGGTCTAGAACGTGAGTTCTACAGCCCCTTTACTGGGATGACCAATTCTTTCTCTCTATTATTATATATATGACATATATTTCAAGTCACAGAAGGAAACTCTTTTAAAATTTGCCATCTTTTACTCAGCCCAAATTCTCAGCCTACTGAGGTACAGAGACTGATGCCAAGACCTGCCCACCATGCTGCCACTGGCTGGAGGTCAGAAACTACAACCACAGAAGGAAAGGTGAGGCTCCTAACCTTTCCCTCCACGACTCCATCCTTGGAAGCTGAGATGAGGAGAGGCCTTGCCAGAAGCCAGCTTCTATCAACAAAAATTTAGAATTGCAATAGAACTGCAGTTAGCCCTTCATATCTAGGGGCTCCCCTACCACAGATTGATGATATTCAGGGGGAAAAATACATCCATACTGAACATGCATAGACTGTTATCAATATTCTCTAAATAATACAGCATTTCAATTATTTACATGGCATTTCCATTGTATTGGACACTATAAGTAATCTGGAAAATGATTTAAAGTATACAAAAAGGTGGCATAGGGTGTGTGCAAATGCTACACCATTTGAGAGACTTAAGCATTATGGATTTGAGTAGCTGTGGGGGTATTCGGTATTTTGGATATTAGGGAACAACTGGGCAATTCCAATTCCTACCAAAAAGAAGTGAATCTCCTCCTGATGGGGTGGACAGATGGGGCTGGAATGACAGCTGAAGAGCAGCCATCTTGGAAAAAAATAATTTTAAGAATGCAACAGTATCAGTTAATCACAGTTGTACTCATGCTGCCAGGCTCCTAGTCACCCTGAGCTGAGACCAACTCTTGCCTCATCACTGGCTCAAGACCTGGAACCTATTGCCCATTTCAGGACTCTGTACAAGGGCCACCCCAAAGGTTAGGCCCATACATGAGTGACCAGTTGGGAAACACAGAAAGCAAGCACCTTTAGATCTTCATATATAGGTCTAGAGATGGCCAAGACCAAGAATTCTTCCCCTTTTCCCACTTCAAGTCACACTGGGATATGAGCTCAAGAAGGAGGTGCCGAATAAAACAGTTCCCAAAGATGGAACACTGTGTCCCCAGGGCCTTGGGGACTCAAGCAATCGCCAAACTCCATGGCCCCCACTTTCCCTTAAGTGTGATAGATGGGCTGGGTTTTCCTGGCAGTTTAAACACTTTGCATTGATTTGTGTATTAGTTTGTATATTGTTTTGAGAGACCAATTTCAAGAGAAGCTTTGCCCATCGTCCGTCAAAGCTCAACGGTGCTTTATCTTCATTCTGAGTTGGCTGCTCATCACACTCCAGGCAGGCTGCTGCCAAAAGACCTTGTTGCAGGGACCTCCATCCATCACAGCTTGGGGAGCACTCTGTCTGAGGTGTGATGAAATCCAGGTGGAGGGAGCAACTCTCTACACTCAAGTCACTCTTGTTGCTCCTTGGAAAAGATCCGAGCATTGGTCTTCGGGATTCTTTCCAGACATGAGAAATGTATAGAACTCTCACCACCATTCTACAGATGTGGAAACTGAGTCAAGCATGATGGAATAGAACCAAAGAAAAAGCACAGCTGCATCTTCACAGTCAAACAGACAGATGGGAATGCTCATTGAGAATGGGACACTTTCTCCATTTCCCAGGCATCCATGCTGAGGGCTGTGACTGGGTACAGGCTTGAAGGAGGGACATGGGATGGCAGGGCCAAAAGAAGCATCCCTCCTTTTGAAGCCTCACCTCCCCATCCTGTACCAGCCCTTCACCCAGGGGAAAGCGATGCTTTCACAGGTGCAGACAATGTTGCAAAGGGCCCATGGGAACTCCCTACCTTACTGGTACAGTTTGGATGTGGACTATCCCCCAAGGGTTGATGTATTGGAAGTTTGGTCCACTGTGTGACAATATCAAGGGAAAGTGTAACTTTTAAGAGATGGTGTCAGTGCAAGATCATACAGGGCACTGCCCTTGGAAGGGATTAATATAGTTCTCAAGGGTTCCCAAGCGAGTTGGGTTGTTACCAAACAGCAAGACTGACCCCTCCCATTCTCTGGCTTCCTGTCTTGCTGTGTTTTCTCCCCACACACAAACACACATTCTCACCATAATTCTATCTGCTCTGACATGTTGCAGCCATGGGGACCCTTGCCAGACTTGCCATGCTGTTCAAACACCATGCTTTTTGAACTTTAGGCCTCCAAAACTGTGTACTAAATAAACCTCTTTTCTTCACCAGTTATCCAGCATCAGGTATTTTGTTATAACAACAGAAAACAAACTAAAACAGTTACCAAGAGGGAGGATTCCCTAGTCTTAGTATATCCCAATAGTCTCTTCACCCCATTCTGCAAAGCAACAGCTCCTCCAGGGCTCCCTCCCTTTGCACCTCTTGGGTTCATATTGAGAACATAATTCTATGTCCACTTCTAAGAGGCATATGGAAGACTATGGCCACTACTGGAGGCAAGCCCAAGAGAGACACAGAGAGACCACTAAGGTGGTAGAGTCCCCTGAGTCAAAAGCAGCAGGAGCCAGAACTTTGTGAAAGGAGACAGGAAAAGAGAGTTTGTGCCTGTGCCAAGAGAACAAGAATGGCTTAAATCAGTCTTCTTAGACTGTAAATGCCATAATTCTGCCTATTCCGCATCACAGGAAATACTGTTCTTGGGACACCCTTTCAGGCAGCGGGAACATCCTATTCTCACAGCACAGGCCACACAGTCATGCAGCACCTGTGGATTTCATCCAGCATCCCCAACAGATTCTATCATTCATCCTCATGAAAGGGTGACAGTTAAGGAAACATTTGTCACCATGAGAATGAATGCTAACATGTTGTATCTCAGCTCATAACAGTCTGCTGTAGGTGTTGGCAGACAGTAGGTGACTTCTCCTCCCAGACCTGGCATCAAGAACATTCTCAGGTGTCATGCAAAGAAGTCCAGACACATGTACTACTAGTGCCATGAGGTACAAATGAAAGATTATTAGGACGTTTACAGGTGAAATGGGGTGGCTTTCCTCACAAGGATTCAGAGACTCAGATCCTTTAGTCCTGTAGCCTCACAGTTCTCAGCGGCTGCGTGATCCAACATGGGGCTCCTTCGATTTCCATGTAAATTAACTAAAGCACATAGAATTTAGAATTCAGTTCTCAGTTGCACTAATTGCATTTCAAGTGCTCAGTAGCTGCAGGTAGACGGTGCTACCTGTTATGGTTTGGGTCTGGAATGTCCTCCAAAGGTTCACGTGGTGAAGGCTTGTCTCCAGTGCAGCAGCGTTCAGAGGTGGGGCTTCAGGAAGGAAGGTGATTGGATCAGGGCTCTGACCTCATCCATGCATTAATCCGCTAACAGATTCATTATTTGATGGCATAACTGAGAGGTAGTGGAAATTGTAGGATGTCGGGGTCTAGTTGGAGGAAATCGATTACTATGGGCATGACCCACAAGAACATGTCTTGTCCTGGCTCCTTCTTCACTTTCTTTCTTCTTCCTAGCTGCCACAAGGTGATCCTCCTCTGTCACACACTTCCACTGCCATGATATCCTCCCTTACCTTAGACCCAAAGCAATAGCGCCAGCCAATCTTGGACTGAAACCTCTGAAACCAAATACATCTTTCCTCCTTTGTGTTGTTTATCTCAGGTATTTTGTCACAGTGAAGAAAAACTAACATACTACCATATTTGACAGTGTAGAAGTAGACATGTTCTTCACCACAGAAAGTGGTACAGGGCATGGTTACCCCAGGACCTAGTCCCCTTCCTCCCTCCAGCCAACATGAGGTCAAAGAGACAGTGCAGAAAGGACTTTCACTTTTTCACGGCCACAAGCTGGAAGTGGACTTGCCCCTTTAGTCCACAGTCCATCAGCACATGCTGCTCACGCTCTCCCACAGAGGGGCACGGAGCTGAGTGAGGACTGTGTCCCTGGCAGGCCGCTGTGTTTGGGCTGCACCTCTATGCCACCAACAGAGGGGAGTGAGTCTTGGAGATCAGCCAGCCATCTCTGCCACAGCTCTGCCTCTGCCCTTTCCTGGTGAGGCAAGGGGGGATCAGGACAGTGAAGTGGCTTAGACACACTGTTGTAGGAAGTGGGGTGCTGCGGCTGGAACCCAGGCCATCCAATTCCCCATCTAGCTGGGCTTTCCAGAACACAGCACTAATGCAGACATGAGAAACAGCCCCCCTGAGGTGATAGATGTTCCTCAGCCTCATCCCTCATTGACCAGGACTGAGTAATGGAGTGAAAAAAAGAACATTTATACCTGAGTGAAAGAGCCGAGTCACTCTACATGCAAAACAGACACTTTCAATAAAGTACCTTTCTTAACTAAATCAACACGGCGGTTGCCCTGGCAATTCCTCCAGGGAGAGGTTGTTGGCAGCAAGAACCTTAACCTCTAATTCAAACTCAAAAAAAAAAAAAAAAAAAAGAAAGAAAGAAAGAAGAGAAAATAGATGGTCATGTCGTCCTAGGTCAATGCAAAATAAGATCTGGTTAAAATGCCTGAATTCCCTGACCATCTTTCCTTCTCAGACATATATCTCCCCAGAGTTTCTCTAGGAGGGTCAGGCATCTGCAGAACCCAAACCTAAGGAGAAGAAAGAGGATATAGAGCACTAAGAGGGGCTGCCATGGGGGTGCAAGGTCATTCAGCAAGGGGTTCCCTTTGTCTCTGTAGTACTGATGCCACTGCATGGTGTAAACTTTCCTTATTGTGCCAGAATTTTCTGTGGTTGAAGGAGGCAGAGGTGGCTGCCTAGACTTCTGCCCTTAACATGATACTGCTCAAGTATCTTGTAGCAGGACCAACTAGGCCTAATGATGTGGTGGGAAGAACATCTATGAGCATGTTCCTCATGCTGATACTATCAAGTGAGGTGATCTCAGGCTGTCACTGCACATCTCTGGGCCTCAGTTTCTCCATCTAAACAATGGCAAGCCCTCTCCAGATCTGATGCCTGTGATAGCAAAAACCTGAGATGCACAGTTGTTTGACAGAGTCTCCTGCCCCTGTTTGTGTTGTATCAATGACATTCTCATCCCTCTGAGCTCAGGACACCGGGAGAACTTCTGAACACAGTGGACACTTGATGAAAGCTGGCGACTGAGCACTAAGACAAAATATATACCACAAAGGCACACCCCCAGGGACCCATCTCCTCCAGCCACACCCTACCTGCCTATAGTTACCACTGAGTTAATCCTTATGAGGGACGGGATTGGGTTAAGGCTTTCATAACTCAATCATTTCACCTCTCAACCTTCTTGCAACATCTTATACATGAGCTTTGGTGGGACATATATCTAAACCATAATGAAGATATACTTAGATATAATTATAGGGGAGCAGATGGCTCCCCCATGGGGACTGGCTCCTGCGCCCTATCCATGCCCAGATGGGGCCAGTTCCTTGTTCTCCAAGAGCAGATCAGTGATACTTGGGGTGGGTGAGTGGAGTCCCCTCCCAGGGACAGCTCACCCTCTTAGCTTGGCTATGGGGACCACTTCCTATGTTCTGCCCAGAGAAGACAAAACTTCCACACCCACCCCACGTGCCTCTCCTGATGGCAGTTGACAGCACCCATATCCTGGATTAAGTGGCCCCCAGGCATAAATTCATCCACACAGGTGGAGACCAACAGAAAATCATTCCCCAGGGAGCCAGCACCACCTCTCTATCCCACTGTTTTGAGGACAGGCAGGTCTGGCTGATTCCTCTCCTGTCTTGGATAAGCACAACACCTTACTCTACAACAGCTCCATGTTCCAGGAGGAGGCAGGCGTTGCACAGGTGGAGGTAGGTGCCACAGGAGGCCTGGGCTCACCTCATCCTGGGATTCTGACTCTCCAAAGGGCATCAAAATGCAGCGATCAGCAACATGCAGCAACTAGGCTCTCGGTCGGGCCTTCAACAGGGTAAACTCACACCCAAGAAACCCAGTCCTAAAGGATCTTCCTTGCAGCCTGAGATCCCTACTAATGGGACTGTGACTCACTCACCCAAGGGAGCCACTGCAGGACTTGGGGGTGGGCAACAGAAAGGTCAATGGGATTGACTCTAATAAAAATATGTAAGAAAAAAAACAGGGGCCCCCTGTCCACAAGGGATGCTTGCATGTCCCTTTTTTGTAGGACTGAACATCCTCACCTCCCATGTTCTCTAAAGAATCCCACATTCTGGATCTTTTCATTCTCTTCCCTTCAAGATGTACCTCCTCAAAATACAGTTTTCCAGTACAAAAAAAAAAAAAAGATGCTTGACCCTTTTCAGAACAAAAG
This sequence comes from Geosciurus inauris, assembly GCA_004024805.1. NCBI lineage: Eukaryota > Metazoa > Chordata > Mammalia > Rodentia > Sciuridae > Geosciurus > Geosciurus inauris. The sequence continues at coordinate 4,730 of PVHX01018419.1, read as the reverse complement.
AAATACAAACTGAAGCTACTCTGAGATTCCATTTAGCACTATCAAGTTAGCAAAAGGCCAAGAGTTCGATCACCCACGGTGCTGGCAACGCTGTGGGGAAACAGGTGCCCTCATTCACTAATGGCAGGAGTAGAAGAATAAATTGATCTATTAGGATATTCTGACTGTATCTTTCTTTGTCCCCAGTTCCTGATAGACCTCCTAAAGTCTTTGGCATTTCCTGACTGATTGGAGAACATGTTGTATTTCAAAAAAGGCATCCCAGCCCCAGGTGGGAAGATTCGCCAGAATGTCTCCTAGGAAAGCACTGTGGTTTTATTGTAAGGGATCTGACTTGGGAAGAGCCAAATGGAAGGGCAGGGAGCATGGGGGTCACAGGGCTGGTGACAGAGCTTCTCTGTCCTCCAGGAGCCACATGCCCAGCATATCAATGGCTACATTTTAGAGAAAAAAGAAAAACCTGTGTCCCCTCAGCAGTCATGCCTAGAAGGAACTTTGGAGAGTCCACTCCATCCTCTCTCCACTTTAAAGATGTGGAAATGGTGACCCATAGAGCTTCCCGGTCAGCCAGTTCTTAGATCTTGTACAGGACTGCAACCAGAATCCAAGGCCCTTAGCCTCTAGATCAGTGCTCTTCTGGAGAGACCACCACACTGTGTGCCCCTCTCAGGTAAGGCACAGGCAATGTCTTTGAATCTGTAGTCCCTAACGAGCACCTGGCATTTGACACTATTAAGAGAAAATTGGCTTTATATGTGATTCTAGAATCAGATAGCAATATGGACCCAAAACCATTCAGGATGCTCTGCCCCACTACATAGGTGTGTTTTATCTGTAGCCAGAGAAAGGTACGTGGTATGCAGAAAGTAGAACAGAGGTACAAATAGCTCAACTAGCTAATGCTTAGCATGTGCCTTATTTGAACCTGGTTTGAATAGTTGGCTGCCTGTAATTGACTAAAACTTAAATACTGTGATTGGCTCGTTATAAGAGTAAGTAGAAAGCTGTTTACACATCAAATTAGGTTACTGTTCACTACTGAGAAACATTTAAGCCAAATATGTACAGAGGCAGCTTTAGGCCAAACTTTGTTCAAACTTAGGTTTTCTCAGTGAACATTGTGCTGTACTTCCTGCAAACCCTGAATCTCTGCCTAAACTAATGAATTAACCATAGCCTGAGAATGATGATAATTTATATTCTCCAACATGATAAAGTCACATTTTCCCAGATGCCATGCATTGTGGGGTCTTGGGCACCTTGGCAGAAATAGGCAGGAAATAGGCCAGTGAGGGTGGAGGCTTAGCACCCAGTAAGTGAATGCTATCAGCAACTGCCAGTATTGTGCCTTCATGTAGAATCAGCCTAGGTATGGAACAAGATAGGGTAGAGACCAATTAGGTAAACACAACCAAGGTTTAATATACTTAACAAAGCATGCAGGAGAAAAGAAATCACTTATTTGCACACAGATTGTCCGAAAAAACCAATTGTGCAGGCTTCGGTGCAGTGGTGATTTACAGAGTTGTATCATACCCACCCTCCTTTTAGGCCAAATTTTATTAAACTACAAACACTGTTGTAAGCGGGCTGACAGATGTCCCATTCAGACACCTGCGATGTGAGGCTTGTTAGCATCCCCCTCTGATGGACTACTACCCCACCCAGACAGACAGAACACCTCACCAAGCAGGGGCCAGACTCAGAACCATCAGAACACACCGTTCATCATCTATAATGTGTGACAAACTAAGCCATCGTGTCTCAACAGACTGGGAAAGTTCCAAGGGAGATCGGCTCAGTAACATAATAAACATCTTAGGAAACTCACAGATTGAGTAAGGCCATCAATGATGAATGAGTGTTTAGTAAATCAACAAGATCTCGGGCTTATGAGAAGAGCCTTCTTGGAGAGCTTTTGGTCGCAAATTAGAGGCATGCTTGGGTCCTTAAACACGGCTGAGCTGACTGCTGCAGAGAGAGCGAGGGCTATCAGAGCCGCCAGAGGGAGAATGAGTTAAGTGAGATGAATGGAGATCTAATCCCATTCTAACCAATTCCATTACGAAGACATTTTCACTTTAACAAAAATATATCCAAGCCCCAGGCGTGGGCCCATAATAATCATATATTGTTCAAATAACCCAGTGTGAAGCATGCTGTTCTTCGTTCTTCTAGGTAATAGTCCCTAGCACATCCCCATTCACCACATGATGAAGTACTACTTGCAGTACATGACAATACCTGCACTCCTCTAGCCCTCTGACTCTGGGGAGTGACTTGAAGAGGCTCTGTGGCATGGTGACATTAAGAAATTGGTCTTATTAAGAACTTTTACTTCATCTCATCATTTTCCATCAAACTAGCCCAGCTTTAGTATCATTAAGAAAATTATTAAAAATGTTAGATGATCACTTCCAAATATGCAGAACAGAAATTTTTTGAGGTTCATAAAAATATTGCCTTCTTATCTGCTGTAAAGTTGAACCTAATCTTTTATTTACTTTCCACTTTCTATAACTTTCTCAAATGCAAGGGTTATTTGTTTTTTGGTTACATGTAGGATTATTTCCTCTTTCCTTTTTCTGTTTTTAAAATCTTATTGTACATATTCAAAATATATGACATGTTTTGATATACATCTAAGTAGCTAAATACTATAGTCAAGTAAATTAACATATCCATCATTCCACATAGTTACAAATTTATGGGTGTAATAAGAGCACCTAAAATCTCTTTTAGCAACAATCCCAAATGCATAAGAATGTGTATTGTAGCTTTGCTTTTACTAAAAAAAAAGATTAGAAACAACATACATGTCCATCAACACAAGAATACATAAATAGTGATATGTTCTTACACAAGAAAAGTGTTTGGGAATCAAAATGAATGAACCAGAGCTATATGTATCAATATGGATCTATGGGGGGTAGGGGAAACAAGTTTTAGAGAGATATAGGCATTCTAGGACCTTGATACAAGGTTAAATGCATGCAAAGAAATATGTAAAGAACACGTGCATGGAAAAAAACCAAAACAAAACACCAAATTGAGAACATTGGCTACATCCTGGGAGGCGGTAACTGCAGTGGGTTTCAACTATACTCGCAATATTTTTTTTTCTTAAACTGAGCACTTGATACATGGCATGCATTAATTTCTCCAAATTTTGTAAAATCTAAAATATTTCAGAATTTAAAACAAAAAGGAGTTGAGGACCAAGATACATCTTGTTTTTGGCCCCTCTAAACTAATGTGTTCAGACCACATTCATACCATGGCCCCCTCTGCCCATGGGTGCTGCTGGCCCTGCCCTGGGTGATGTGTCTCACCGCTATCAATTCATCATGAAGCTGACAGTCCATCAGCCCTGGACTTGAAGGTAGTAGGCCAGGGTCCTCTTGGAGACAAGTTCATGGTTGTTCCTTATGGTACCTGCACGGGTCTGCTAGTTTGCCGGCTATGTAGTCACTATTATCATTCTCAATGTGTATTCAGAAAATAAGTTTTTAAAAGGTATTTTTTATGATGACTAAAGTAATGCAGTTATTATATAGAATTTGGAAAATAAGTGTTAAGAACACCAAAACCACCTCTGTTACCATCATTCAAAGCCATTAACACCATGTATATGTACAGTATAATCCCATATTATAGAGAAGCCTAATTATATAATTTCATTGTTTTTATTTGGTAATATTTCTTTGACAACATGTTCTTATTGGTAGCCTAATATTCCATCTCATGGATGAATCAGTATTCATCTAACATCTCCATATTTTTGAGCAGCAAATGTTTGTTTTATTTCCTACAAAATGTATTTGACATAGCATTCATAGAAAAAAACTTTTACACTTGTATTTCAAAGATTCACATAATTATCATTAAGATTACAAGATCACCAAGTACAACAGACATATTACAGTGTATTAGTCAGGTTTTTGTCACTGACTAAATTATCCAATGAGAACAATTCAGAGGAGGAAAAATTTATTTTGGCTCGTGGTTTTAGAGGTATCAGTCCATGGTCTGTTGACTCCATTGCTCTGGACCCCAGGTGAGGTAGGACATTATGGCTGAAGGATGTGATAAAGGAAGGATGCTCCCCTCATGACATCCAGGAAACATAGAGATTGAGGCACCAAGAACAAAATATAAATACCAAGTAAAATGCCCAGTCACATACTTCCTCCAGTGATGCCCACCTACATATAGTTACCATGCAATTAGTTCATTTAAATTATTAATCTATCAAATGAAATCCAATCCTAATCCATTGATCAGGTTACAGTTCTTATAATCTAATCATTTCACCTCTGGACATTCCTGCATTAACCTAGGAGCTTTGGGGGGATACCTCATATCCAAATCATAACATCCTTCCCATAACCCCCAGAAGCTTATGTCCATCTCACAATGCAAAATTTATTTAGCCCAACTTCAAGACTCCCCATAGTCTTAACATTTCCATCATGGCCCAAAAGTTCAAGTCCAAAGTCTCTTCTGAGACTCTAGGAAAATTCTTGGATGTAAGCTCTCATAAAGATCAAAAGTAGCCGGGCGTGGTGGCACACACCTTTAATCCCAGCACTTTGGGAGATAGGAGAATTGTGAGTTCAAAGCCAGCCTCAGCAATGGCGAGGTGCTAAGCAACTCAGTGAGACCCTGTCTCTACATAAAACACAAAATAGGGCTGGGGATGTGGCTCAGTGGTTGAGTGCCCCTGAGTT
>PVHX01018418.1:0-37038 GCA_004024805.1 Geosciurus inauris | reverse complement strand
TGGTAGTGGACTATTCCATCACACTGAGAGAGACGATGCTACTGAATGTAGGAACAACCCTGAAGAAACAGAAAAGTCTGAATTCTGTTCTTGTGATCCAATTGTTGGTGGACATCAACTTCCTAGTGACCTCTTCTTGAGTGCCTGCTGCTGCCCCAGCTACTTTGTGTGTACACCCCATGTAATTCTGAAGACCATCTCTTCATGGTGGAACTGTAAACTCCACTGCAAATGAGAAAACTGAGGCTCAGGGAGGTTTCTCATGCTCACTATAAGTGATAGTCTTGAGGCCTGGGCTGTGGGGCCATGTCCAATCCAAAACCAAGCTGGTTAGACTGAGATCAGTCTGCCTGTGGCCTTAATCACCAGACTAGTTTTCTGGAGCAATAACTGGATAAATAGTTGCTGAATGACCAGCACATTTATGATGTTTCTTCCAAATCTGTACCTCTTGAAGAAGTTTGGGTTATCCTGCAACTGGCACACAAGTTGAAAAAGTATAGCTGCTTCTCAAAGGAATATACTTCATATCTTTGGTTTCGGGGGAGGGGGCAACATTCTCAACCACTATTTTAAATGATTCCTGAGCTAAAAGTCTACCTGAATGCAGAAATGGAGAATAGTGATTCCCAGGGATTGTGAAGGGTGTGTGTGTGGGGGGGGAGGGGGGTGGATAAGAATCCATTGGACAATAGGCATTAAACCAGAATGAGATAGAAATAAATTCTAGCATTCTATAGCATAGTGGGGTGACTATAGAACACAATAACCTATTATATATTTTACAAACTAGAAAAGAGGAAGGTGACCTCTCCAAACATAAAGCAATGATAAGAAGATGGAAATGCTGATTACCCTGAATTAAGCAGTACACTTTGTATCCATGCACTGCAATTTCACACTGCATCCCATACATATGTGCAAATAATAAATAATAATAATCCTTGACCCTGAGCTGAAGAAACTTGAAACACTTTCTAAACTAGCATCCCCACATGAGGACTCATTTTGCAGTGAATTCTCAGAGCTGGCAGCTAGGGTTGCCTGTGTCCCTCTCCCCACACTGTGATACATAGTTTCTTAGCCTAACTCCGCACAAAGGAGCCAAAGCAGGTATTCTCTGATTCACTGGGGGACATTTACTATATAGCGCCCTTGAAACTGGTCCAGCTTCCAGAAATATTCTGCAGTAGAAGCTAATAAAAATGTTGAGAGGCAAAGACAGCCTGTTTATCACTGAAGGAGATTTCAAAATTATGTCAGGGTCCATTTTTGTTCTGTCTCTCTAGGTGCCCTTTGTCAAAATTAAATGAGCATCAAGCAGCCCTGCAAACCTCTTTGCAGCAGAGGGCATAAAAAATTCTTACTTTCTTCAGGAACATGAGGAGGTACTTGCTGGAGGTACTGTTTTCTTTTTTTAAAAAACAAAAATAATTTAATATTAATAGAAAGATGGTTAATAAAAAAATGATGCCAGCCCTTGCTTCTCAGAGCTGTCCATGGAACATAGCTTTCTTTCTTTTCTTTGCTTTCTTTCCCTTTCCTTCCCTTTCCCGCCCTCCCTCCCTCCTTCCTTCCCTCCGTTCTTTCTCCTTTCTTTCTTTCTTTTTCTTTCTTTCTTTCTTTCTTTCTTTCTTTCTTTCTTTCTTTCTTTCTTTCTTTCTTTCTTTCTTTCTTTCTTTCTTTCTTCAGTTCATAATCCTTTTAAATGCTTTCATGATAGTAGAACTACTACCACATTTGCTAGAATCTGAGATTTTATTGAGTATACAATACATACCATAAAACACAAATATACTTAGAGGAAAGAAGAAAAAAAATTCATAGTGAATTTAAGTTCCCTACTAACTTCAGGAGCTTCAGGAGGTAAATATGTGCCTTAAAAACCATTGCATGTGGGGCTGGGATTGTAGCTCAGTGGTAGAGCGCTTGCCTCACATGTGTGAGGCCCTGGGTTCGATCCTCAGCACCACATACAAAAGCAATAAAATAAAGACATTGTGTCCATCTACAACTAGAAAAAAAAATTAAACAAACAAACAAACAAAAAAAACCATTGCATGTGTTTTCCTTAAAGACCATGTTAATAATCCGCAGCTGGCTTTTGATGATGACCTAGAAATTTGGTAGCCATATGCTGCAGAAGTTGGATTTCAAATTCCAAAATGTAAACCAAGCCTGTGCTTTGAAGAATCTCACAGTGTCATATATAAACTTTTCCTGTGGTTGACTACATTTTGTTGAGTGGTGATCTAGGTTTTCTGACATATTAAAATGTTTAAAAAATTGAACTCATGGGTTGTTGATTCCCATTCTAGAAAAACACCAGATTGAAAGAAAATGGGTCATAACGAAGTCTTTGCTTCCTTGCAGGAAAGAGGATAATCAGATAGGTTCACTGACTCAGAAGGGACACAGAGAGGTACTGACAGCAGAGGAAAGGGACATGACCGGAAGAGTCCATCAATACTGGTCCCAGGAGCCTGTGTCATAGTGACATCCTGTGTGTCTGTGTTCCTCTTCACATCCATTAAATGAGGTTAGCTTGACTCTCTATGTATCTAGAGGTTATTGAGATAATTAAATGAGATTCCATAGGAATCATTTTGAAAGACATAAATGCTATTCCAGGATACAATGTTATTATAATCTAATGTACCTGCCTGCTCAATTATCATTACCTGACAGTTTACAACTATTTAAATTATTAATTTATCCAATATAAGAAGTATATCCTTTTAGATGAATCATTTTTAGGACAAGGAAGTATGCTTAGTGCTTAGTTACTGCTAACTCAGGAAATTACCTTAGAATATTTCTCTCTATAGATTTTTTCCCCTCATTTTCCCCAAAAATAAACTTGCTAAAGACAAGAGTCTATAAGAAACAGTAGAATATACACCCTGTGTAAGTGTATAGATGTTATACATTAACTAATAGTAGCATGTAGTGGAAATAAATGAAAGTACGTTGAACTGAAAGGGAGGGAAGTACCAATGAAATTCAGGTGAGAAAACTGGAATGTTCTAGAAGGACATGATGTTTGGGGTGAATCAGATCATGAGGATCTCACTCTGATATCATGAGAGTTGCCTTGTGTCATTCTTACATATCTGGTTTAACAGGTGTCCAAGTTGAGACCTGGGTCCTAAATCTCCTGACATATGCTTGAATGGGATTTCAAAAGGACTTTAGCCTTTCAGAAGACTCACAGTTTACAAATGTATGAATAACTGGATAAGATGAAAATTAAAAACTCATGGTATGAATGATAGCTTGGAAAATATTTCTGAAAATCACATACCAATGTATGATTCGTATCTTAATTATACTTAGAACTCTTAAAACTGAGAGCAAAGAACACAAGATAAATGAATGAAAAAAAGAATAGCTAATCCACAGAGAAGCCAATTAAAACAGCACACATGCATTTGGAAAGATGGTCAGCTCTTAAGAAATACAAATTTATGAAAGATTACACCCATAATAAGTTGCAAAGATCAATCATCAATCAAAGATGCTGAAAAGACAGTAAGAAAGAAGGTCTGCTCACACAGAGGTAGAAACAGATAACAGGAAAAATTATTACAGAATATGCTGGTGTTTTTTCCCAGGGCAAAAATGGGAAGTCAGATGGTTTTCACTTTCTTATATTTTAACTGTTATGCAAGTGAATAATAACCATGTGCTTTAAAAATACAATTAGAAAGATAAAAATATGCATTTATTGTAGAAAGGATTGCTGATAGGAATGGTGAAAGAGAAAGGAAAATCCAGAAATTGAATATTTTTACAAGGCCAAATATATTATCATTCTTTTCTGGATTCAAGGTTTTCTCTTGTGTTTTTACCTATGTTTTCATGCCATTTATATGTAATTTTTTTTTTGCCTTTTATGTAGTTTTTCCTCTTTTTAAAAATAGATTGTGGGGCTGGGATTGTAGCTCAGTGGTAGAGAACTTGCCTCGCATGTGTGAGGCCCTGGGTTCGATCCTCAGCACCACATACAAACCAATAAAATAAAGACATTGTGTCCATCTACAACTAAAAAAAAAAAAAAAAATTAAAAAAAAATAGATCGTGAACTTAACTAGAATTTAGTTTTGAAGGAACAGTTAAATATATGGCACATATTTAAATATAAACGGTTGCTTACAGATGTTCATTGAGTAATTTGTACTTCCAATGATATGAAATGACATATTTATTAAGAATTTAATTTGATTGTGTTTCTAAAACCAATTTCTATTCTCTTTATATAGGGTGCCCTGGGCCAGTGTTATATTACATTCATTACTGTGGTTTTATAGTTCACTTGAAATTCTAGTAGAGATAGTCTTCTCTCATCAGTTTTCATTTTACTGATTATAATATGTATATTTTTCATAAAAACTTTCAGATTACTGTGTTAAATATCTAAAACAAACTACCAAAGAAATGAAGCTAAAATTAAAGTCCATTGATACCAAAGAAATAACACTAAATTCACAGAAATAAACCCCTTTAAAATGTTGTGTATTTAAATAATATAATATTTCTTTTGGGGAAAACAAAATTTTCTTTCAGTAAGAACTTACTGGTGAAAGAGCTTTTTTTCCTTCTCTTTTTGTTACCATTTACATAATTTTTACATAGGAAAACTATGGAAACTTCCCTAACTTCTCATACCTGTTTCTAAAAAATTTTCCTAGTTTGCTTGTATTTTGCTTGAATAAAATGACATGTACATTTTCTTTTGAGTTTTGTGTTTTGCTTAAGAGTGAATTTCTTAATTTATCTATTCCTCCTTTCTTTCCAAATTCCTTGTTTTTCTCATGCAACTGCATTAGCTAATAATTTTTAAATGTTAATTAACAGGGGGATGGTAAGCATCCATTTCTTTTTCTAGTCTTTATGATTCCACCCTAAGATAAGGAGCAAGAGAAAAAGCTTTGGTTAGGCTGGTAGATAAACACAAGGAGGGAGACCTGTGTGAGCAGGAAACGTTCATTGCTCTCTAATTTCCTAAAGAATTTAATTTAAAGCCAAGATTGATTACTGAATTTTTAATAGCCTTCTTGGTATCTGTTAAAACAGTGAACAGTTTTTCACTCTTTCAACTTACATGATATAATAAATATCATCCTTATATTTTAAGATAACATGTTTTGGTTATATTAGTTTGTGTTTAGTTTTCTCTAGATTTAAGTTGATCTAAGAATTTTGTTTTCTCTCAATATTCATTGTTGAAGGAGATTCATAATTATGTTTTAGTTTTAGTTGCAGATAAATACAGTACCTTTAATTAATTAATTTATATGTGGTGCTCCGGACTGAATCCAGTGCCTCACATGTGCTCAGCAAGCATTCTACCACTGAGCTCCAACCCCAGCTCCCATAGTATTTTTCATGAATTCATTTTTCTTATATATGGTTTGAGACCACATTCATGTGAATTTCCAAATCGTAAGTTTTTCTTCTCATGATCTGAAGAATTTCAATATCACTGAAGGCACTTGATTTTTAATGTGTGATAGGATTTATTGTTGAAGGCTTCTGGGTCAGATCCTCTTTTGGAGTAGAAGGTAGATTTTTTCTGATAGTTTAAGATGAAGCAAGCATGAGATAAGACAGGTTCATTTATTAGTTTCTATAAAAATGGGTTTGCCTTCATTTTCTCCCTTTCAATCTCTTTCATCTCATTTTTGATACTTGGTTTTTTATTCTCTTGTAATTTTTGGTAATTTTTAATTTTTTAGAAAAAGTGTATTATAAAGCTGGACATGGGCTGGGCACGGTGGCGCAAGCCTGTAATCCCAGCACTTTGGGAGGCTGAAACAGGAAAATCGCGAGTTCAAAGCCAGCCTCAGCAATGGCAAGGCGCTAAGCAACTCAGTGAGACCCTGTCTCTACATAAAACACAAAATAGGGCTGGGGATGTGGCTCAGTGGTCGAGCACCCCTGAGTTCAATCTCCAGTACCAAAAAAAAAGAAGCTGCACATGGTTGCACAAGCCTATAATCCCAGCAATTTGGGACTTTGAAACAGGAGGATTTCAAGTTCAAGGTCAGCCTCAGCAATTTAGTGAGACTCTATCTCAAAATATAAAATAAAAAGGACTGAGGATGTGACTCAGTGGTTGAGTCCCATGTTCAATCCTCAATGCAAACAAACAAAATGAAAACAAAACAAAACAAAAAAAAACTTTGACATGGCCAGGAGTGGTGGCCCAGGTCTATAATCCCATTGGTTTGGGAGGCTGAGGCAGGAGGATTGCAAGTTTAAAGCCAGCCTCAGCATATTAATGAATCCCTCTGCAACTAAGTGAGATCCTGTCTCTGAATACAATATTAAAAAGAGCTGAGGATGTGGTTCAGTGGTTAAGGACCCCTGGATTCAATTCCCAGTATGAAAAACAAAAACAAAATAAGAAAATACTTTGACATGAAAATTTTAAGTTTATTCTGAGATACACCCCTCCCCTCAGTAAGAGTCATTATCTGTCTTTTACATGAGATCCTCCTCATTGCATTTGGAATTTTTTTTTTGCACAGTGGCCATCTGCTTCTTTGTTGAGAATCTTGATGAAGACATTGCTATTGGGTTTTCTCATTTGCTTGACTATAGCCTGGGATATTTCTCTTGCATCTGCTTATACTAATACTCTCTTTGCTTTTGCACCTCTGCACTGTGCAGAGTCTTGATATGGACTGGGTATTGGCTGCTTTCATTTTGTTTTTCCATCACTGTTTTATCCTGTGATTTTGGACAGAGAGGAGAGAAACTATACATGGGGTTTGATTCTTCTGTTTGGCCACTTTAATACTTGGCATACCTGGACAGTTAAACATTAGTTTTTGTGTTTTCCTCCTTTCAAGAGTGAAGTGATTGTGTGCAGGTGTGTGTGTATGTATGTACGTAGGTACTGCCATATTTCCTATGGTGCCAGTAGAGATGCAAACCACAGCAGAATATCTTAGGGAGCAATATGGAAACATGCATCAACATTTCATGTTTGATGAATGAATTTCAAAATGCACATAATTTTGGACTAAGTAATTCCATGTTAAGAAATATGTAAGAAATCAATAGTGTGCGAACATGATAGTAGTGGGATGCTTCTTTTCTAAAGCTGTTTGTAATATGAAATCCCTTAGAAACAATGACAACATCTGACAATAAATACCCACTAAATAAATATTAATTAAATTGTGGTATGTATATCCAGCAAAATATAGCTGTAAAAATGATGCATACTTAAATATATGAAGAGGTAAAGTGAAAAATTATAATGAATTATTTATGTAAAAGAGTGTTACTTAATAGGAATAGAAAACAATGCTATCAAGGACTGTATCTGTCAGCGGATAGAGGTGGTCTTCACTGCCTTTTATACATATATTTCAGAGTAATTATGAATTAGCTTTGTAATCATAAAAATAGTCATAAAGCTTAAAAAAAAGAAAAGCAAAACTGAGACAGACACACACTCTCTACTACCATCTCTAGAATAATACCAACTATGGATGGAAGACTCTGTGCCTGGTACCATTTAAGGTCCTTAACACAGTTATCTCACTTAATCCTCAGAATGGCTCCATAAGGCATAAATTAGTGTTTTCAATTTTCAGCTAAGGAACTGGAAAGGTTAAACATGTCCAATGACACACAGCTCATAAAAGATGATGCCTGCATGTGAACTCTGCTCAACTTGACTGAAATGCACTGGTCTCCCAGTGCCCCTCAAAATCACCACCAACATCTTGCTGATTTAAAGGTTCCAGATTTAATAACAGAAAAAATAATTATTAAAACTGTTGAATATTAATCCTTATTTCATACTCTGAATATGAACTTAAAAAAGGACTCAAAAAATAGAATACAGACATATCTGAAAGAAGTATAAAACCAGAAGACATAAAAATTTGTACTTTAATGAAAATCATTGAATCTTCTCTTTATTTTGAGAAATAGAGGAAGAATTCTTGAAAAACTGGGTTCTAAATAATTAGATAATACAGTATCAACTTCTTAAGACCACCAGCTGAACAATTTAATGTACCAAAGCAACAAGTTTTCTTTAAAATAGCCTCATGGTAGGAGGGTATCCTGAATTTTCTTGTGGTTTAACCCAGTTACTAGACCAATTACACACTGTGCTTTGATTAAAAAAACAAACAAACACACACCCACATTCTTCAACCCTTTGTCTTTATCATACATCCAAATTCTGTCATTCATGTTTTCTTCTAATGATTAGCGTTCTATACAGAATAGTATCCAAGCAAATTGATCTACTTATTTCAACAAGACGCATTGTGCTGAGCTTGCCAAAAGTTAAAAAGAAAGAACATCTAAACAACACAATTGTTGTTTAACCCAAGAGTTTAGACACAGTAGGTGCTAGAATGTTGAAGGATTAGGGCTGACATGGCAATTAACCTTTCAAACATCTCCTATCTGGGAAGCTCTCTCTCAGGCAATTTCATAACAAGTAATGAAAGTAACAACTCGCCCAATACCAAAATAAAATAGCAATTTTATAGATTATCCATCTCTGCCCCATCCCCCAGCCCAAGGCAAAACAATGAGGCATCCAGGATTTCTAACTCAAAGCAATAAAATTAAGGAAGAGCATGATATTTAGAAGCCACAATAATGGAAGTCAAATCCTGGCATCAAGTCCTTTTAGGAAACATTCAGAAACATTCAATATTATTCACTGTCTCACCAAGAAATAGAAATTAATAAAAGAAAACCAAACCAAAACAAAAAACCCTGGATTTGAATAAGTGAATGATTAGGTGAGATAGTGCCAATGATCATCATCCCCACCTCCTCTTCCTGCTGTTGGGAGAGCAATATGAATGACAATTCGCCAAATAAAATAGCAAACACATGAAGATTCAGAAACTAAACTGTAAGTATTGGGAAATAAATAGAATATTTTTGAAATTCATTTAAATCATAACTTTTGACAAGGAATGATTTCAATTGATGCCTCTTATCCATCATTGTGCTGAGCTTGCCAAGATAATACTTATTCATAAAACATATAATAAAGCAACAAGGACTTGATGCAAGTATAACATCCTGAGACACGAATTAATAATCTAGGATAGAAAGTATAGGCTCTTGGATTCTGAGCCAACCAACAGAAAAATTATTTGATTTCCTATTTACTCCACTAACCAAAAAGCAAAACAAAACCCAACAACAAAATCAAGAAATGCCAGCAAATGTTATGACGCTGTATTCTCTTGAGAAAAATGCAAAGGAATCTCAAAACAAGAGCCATTTGCTTTCTTTCTTGAGTTTAACAGTAATTCCTCAATGGAACACTGAGGTTTAGGTCTACCATAATCATATTGAAAAAATAAACCCAAGAAAACCCCATTAAGGTCTCATGAAAACCTGAATTTATCCCAAAATCTCTATGGATGCATATCTATAAATTATCTACAAAGATCTCAAACATTACTTTAAAAGGGAACGGCTAAACAAATTGGTCCCAACAGAAATACAAATAAATGGATTAAAAACTGGCTATCTAACCGTATACAGAGAGAAATCGTAATTGGTAGTCCGTCTAGTTGGGGAGAGGTTTCCAGTGGGGTCCCACAAGGATCGATATTGGGTCCCATTTTGTTTAATATCTTTATAAAAAATCTGGAAGACAAAGTAGAGAATGTGCTAATTAAGTCGACTGATGCCAGTAGATTGGGATGAGTGGTTAAAATAAATTGGATATAGATAAATGCTACTGGTCTCTAGAAAGCATAAAGATAGAGCAATGCTAACAGAGCATGGGAATGCCAATTATTTGGGTTTAAAGAATGTATTTTTAAAAATTAATTCCAAGCAGTAGAAATAGATTAAAGAAATCTTAGCAGCTTTGCATTACAAAAGATTAGACACAATGGAAAAAGACAATACAGAGATTCACAACAACCATAAGTACAGAATAAAGAACACCTTCAGATGAAGACCTTTCGGGGCAGCTTTATTTAGAAAACTGGGGGTTGTGGGTCCAATGCAATAAAGCTATTGAAGGCATTTCAAATGTGTAATAACTAAGGTGGCTAAAAGCAAGAATAACCAACTTCTCAAACATGCATGTACTTAATAATTGGCAAAACAAAAAAAAACAAACCAGGAGAAAATATAAGACTTAAGGAAAAATAAAGGAGGGTTGAGAAATTGAAGGCCTGAGCAAAAACAGGGAGGGAAATTAATCAAAAGCAAATTCTATCAGAAAACACACAGGAGTGCACATGTATACACAAGAATTCAAAGGACAACATAAAGGACTCTCCTGACACTAGCAGTTACTCTTATTTTGGATATTATGGTTCCTGAACTGTACAGTACACTTGGGAAAAATGCATCATAACTTCATGTTAGTTTGAAAATTATTTAAAAGATCTTGGTATTTCCCAACTTAATTTGTCACATGAAGTCAACTGTGAAAGTGACACTTGCTTATGGATTTCTATGTGCAGAGAGGTGGCCTTTTTTTAGGTGAAGTCAATTGAGTTGAATATATATGACTAATGTGGAATGACCTTTCTGATCTAACTTTATTTTTTCATTTGTTAGCACTGTGGATACACTGAATATGGCCGGGAAAACCCAAAGCATATCTCAAAAGTGTTTACTTCAGTTTGCAACCTGAGCTGTTGCATTTTCTTTAAGGGTGTTAGTTTTTTCATCACTTAAATGACAAGATAGGAATTCAGAAGCTACAAATTTCTTTCTTCGAACAAAAAATTAAGAAAAACTAATACAGAAATGGGGAAAGTATGGGAGTATCTGCTGTCGAAACAATGGGTTCCCACCTGGTCCGGCTTCCCACTTTCATCCATCCCTGACCTCAGGACAGAGCAGCTTAACAATAGATTTAGGTGACTGGACACACTACTTCCCACTCTAGGAAACTATCAAAGGTGAAAAATTCAATCCCTTTCCTAGTGACTGATTTTTTTTCCATAGTATAAAATACTTAGCTGATGACACATGCCTGATCTTTGAAAAAAGATAACTTTAGAATGGTAGTTGAAATGAAGGGACATGGAAAATGACCCCATTAGCAATGCTTGACAAGAAATAGTGGCATTATTCCTGACGCCAACACGAAAGAAAGCATTGTACAATCAGTGGCCGGTGTGGATTCCCTCCAATCTTTCTTTCTGGGTTGAAAAAGAAACCACGAGGACCCGGAATGTTAGATGCATCTTTTTATGTTTTAATCTAATTGAGATGTATTCCATTCTATGAAATAATTGATAAAGCTTGACATAGTGGGTTTGTTATAATTTTAGAGTGAACACTGATTGAAAAATGATTTCTTTGCTTTAACTTTAAAATTTCTGACATACAACATTCCTTTTCAGGCCATAGTCTCCTTAAGGGTTGTGACTGCCTCCTACATGCTAGACTATGTAAAACACACAAGCAAGCATCACCAATATGTCTGGAAACTATAAATTTTATCTTAAAATTAATAATGCCTGACACTAATAGCTTATTAATATTTACCACTTACTGAGTCCTTATATTGAAATAATTTTTGTTAAGGAGTATTTAAAATAACACAAACATATATATTTTTTTCTGGGCCTCAATTTCTCAGGTTATAGACTGAAGAGCAGATGCTTTGGGCTGTATAAGTCTTTGCTACAAATAGCTGTCCAATGCACTGCAGGGTGTCTAAGTGGCATCCCTCGCTTCTTCACACTGGATACCAGTAGCAATACCATTCTCACAGTTTGACATCCAAAAATATCTTCAGACACTGCTAGAATTCTCTGGGAGACAAAATTGCCCTGTCTGTGAAACACTGCACTGAAAGATCTCTAGATATCCTTCTTACTCTTTTGTATTTTATCACCTCAATTGTGGATCTATCTGCACCCAAGAGAATGGGCTTTTCAGCCTGGTGAGGTACCTGATAAGTGAAGCTTTCTCTACTCCAGTTCAGTACAATTTAATGTAAAACATCTAAAGCTTTCCAGATTCAGTTCACATAAAATATCCACCATCTAGATCTTAAATTTATCATTTAAATGCAAATTAGTATGAAAAATAGGGTAGATGAAAGTAAAAGAGCTCTGATGCTATCTTATTAAGTCAGCCTTGTGTTAGGCAATTGATTTAAACTCATTTTAAGCCACAGTCCTCTGAGATAGTTTTATTTATTCATTCCTTTTCCTTTACTAAGACTACAATATTAGGTAAATCATGAAATGAATTGTGAAAGTACTCTGATATTTGATAGCCCAAAAAAGCCAGAGTCGTAGGTTGGAATCTACTAACCAAAAGACTACTAAGTGAAACCTTGGCCATTGGTAAGAGATTAACAATTTCCTTGACCCCATGGCTTATTGGCTTTCAAAGCCTATGCTTATAATTTGCATCATTATTAACATCATGTTCTGTGAAAGAAGTGCCTTTGGTTAGAGAATAGTCTAAAGTCAAATAATAGACCTATGGGTATATGGGAAACATAAATGAATCATAAGCTTCTAGAGGGTTTACTCCAACTAAATCCTAATGGCAGAAATTATTTACATGTTCTATGCTGAAATTAATCTGAGGCTAGACAAAATTCAAACATCAATTAAATAATCTATTGTTATAGATAATAATTCCAGATGGTTTAAAGATTTTGTTGCTTTCTTTGTCCTATTACCACTTTATTGAATTCAATACTGCACATTATTTGATAAACACTACTTCAAGTAGATACTAAATCCAGACCTTGTTTTCATTATCTCTTTCAAAGGATCTAAATTTGGACTATTGGGAAATGCATACACAATTATACTGTCTAGTGCAGAAAGTTCTATAAGATGAAGTCAGGTAAAGTTCCATTCTGGGATTAATGTGGATTAACTTCATTGGGACTCTTGCCAAAAGTCTCAAAGTGGTGATCTCTCAACTTGACTGCAAATCAGAATTCCTGGGGAAACTTTAAAGAGTATGCAATCAAGGCATATCCCATGATACTCAAATGAGAATTTTGGGGGAAGGGACCTTGCCTTCAGTATTCTTCTTAATTCTCTGCAGATCATTCTGTTTGGCAGCAAAGGTTGGAAACTATTGATCTAAAGAATCAAAAGGGTTTACTATCATGCAGGAAGTCTTTGACTATGCCTGACTTAAATAAGATGGTGGTCTCCTATGTCAAGTGCTTCAATGATAAGAGATGTATGTGCAAAGTGTTAAGTAATCCTGTGTCACTTAATGAAAAAACTATTCCTCTTTTTATTCCTTCTATACTTGTCTGATGACCTCAAGGGCAAGTCTCAGTTTGTTGCTGCAGGGTTGTAACACATCTGTAGACTTGTTTATTATACTTTTAAGTTAAAGAGAAGAAATATTTCAGGTCCAAAGTCCTGTTATTTATTTTTATTTTTTAAAAAATCTTTCAGCCAGTAATAATAATTAAAGTGACATAAAGTGTATTTTTATAAAAAATTTACATAAAGTGAGTAAATTAAAGAAATGTAAAGTAAATAAAATAGACAATATACTCATATATGGGGGAAAAATCATGTGGAAAACCTAAAATTCATGGAAAGGGCTTTCAAAGCTTGAGTGATGAGTTTGGGCCCTAATTGTGCCTTTCTTACTAAATATATGTGTCATTTGGGGAAAATTATCCATTCTCTATATGGGGCCTTGGTTTCTTCCTATGTTGAGGAAGGCCATTAGCCTTTACTATTAGCATTCCTCTAAGCACTGAAGCAGCAAGAGAGCTTGCCCTCTGAATTTACCTTGTTGACATCCAGGCGCATCTTCTCATTGTTGGCACTAGCAGCCTTCTCTGCTGCTTTCTTTTGGCGTTGGGGTCCTCTCCCAAAGAAGATGTAGTTGACCAGAGCATATTCCAGAAGGGCCATGAAAACGAAGACAAAGCACCCCATTAGGTACATGTCAATGGCCTTCACATAGGGGATTTTGGGGAGAGTTTCCCGGAGGTGCGTGTTGATTGTGGTCATTGTTAGCACAGTTGTAATTCCTGGAAAAAAAAGAAAAAGAAAAAGAAAAAAAGAAAAAAGTTAGAATCATGATGCTCCCATTTCCTTTCTGCTCTTATATAATCACTGGAAAGGTTAATTTTACTCATGTATACAAACCACAACATATGTACTAGGCACTTACTATATACCAGCTCTGTGATGGGCCCTGGGGATACATACAAATTAGATTATCATAAACATTAATGGCTTTGGGAAATTTCCTTTCATTGTACTTTTCTATTTATACTTATTATAAATGGTTGGGGGGGCTATAAATGTGAATTAAATGCTATCATATACATGTACATAAAATGAGAATGTGTATGGAGAAGACCCTAGTTCAGTTCTGTGAGGTAGTGGGGAGGAGAACAGGAAATGGAGATTTCTGAGCAGATTTCTGAAGACTGAGTGAGCAAGACTGTTGAACAAGGCCTGGAAGTCAATATTTAAAGTATACATCGGGATGCTGGGGTGGAGAAAACTTGATATAAAGGCTGGGTTTCGGAGAGAGTTCTCAGTCCATTAAAGGGATTTCAAGAAAAATTATGGATGCATTTTTCAGCAGGATGAATAGAATTGTGAGAAGAGGGAAGATTGAAGAAAGGGCTGCATGATGGGGAGCCCAAGAGGATGTTTAAATTAAAGGCACTGTGAAGCATTGGCCAGCTTCAAACAGGAGGCTTATAGACAAAATGAATTTAGGACAGTCGTTTCGGTAGCAGTGTGGAAGATGGGAGACAGCATGCAAAACAATAAAGAATGCCAGTTCAAAGGCTTCTGGAAAAATCCAAGTAAATGACAGAGGGAAAGTAAAATAATAACAATGGTTGTGAAATCAATGAACACATTATACAGATAGCATTCAATGAACAACTGTCATCACGAAGAAACTGGAAGTGGAGGGTAGTAGAGAAGCAGGAGTCATAGTTCTCATGTTTTAGGATTGAACAATTAGGCACACAATTCCCAGATAAATAACACAGAAGCATTATAAGAGTCTTTATGGGAAATGCTACACTGAGTTAGACTCTAACTGCTCATCCAGTTGAGTGGACAGCCCTGGTTGTGGGAAGTAGTTCCCCTCCAAGTTGTAATTGGAAGGTAAAGAGCACAGGAGTCCAGAGTCCTGAGCATGATAAATTCCAGTTTTATAGCCAAACAGTGATGTGAAAACAGACAAAGCTCAGAGGTCAAGATCACACAGGGGGAAAGTTGTACCATCACTGTTTAAACCAGGATCTTTTTAACGGTTCCCTTTAACACTATCCGACAGCATATCTCAAAGGCTAAATTTTATTTCTATGACTTTTTGAGGACATAGTTTTCTGATTCAATTTTTATCTAGCAATAACATCATAATTTTTATTTTGCTTCTATATATTTTTATGAAAAGCTACACAAACTATAGATTTGAGCCTTGGTTTTGCTTTATATTAAATAAAGTATCTTGCAGTTCCTCATCTTTTTGTTAATCATTTTGAAACATTTCCCAATTTTTCTCTTCATTATTTCAACTATAGGTTATCCTGCTCCACATAAACAGACAATGTTGATTTGGCTAATTAAATTCTATTTTGAGGTACTTCTGAAAATAATAGCAAATTATTATTGCTCACATAAAAAGATGTTTCAAAACTTTCCTTTAAAAAGTAAATAATTATTGATTGATTCTATAACACACATAAAGTAGACAACAGATTTTAATTTTAGCAAACTAGGATATTCTCAAACTGTATTCATTCCTTCCTTCAGCGAACAATGACTGAGCACCATCCCCCATGCAGGACACCGTGGATATAAGACCAGATATGGATCTTCCCCTGAGGATCCTTCAGTGCTGTGGGAGAAAAATGAATCACATAACTAAAGAAATGCAAGTTATACCTGTGGCTAGTCTACACAGGGGACCTCTATGGTGTTTAAAGAGTATGTATCATAAGGCCTTGACTCAGTCCTGGAATGATTCCTCCTATTCCCTTCCCTCCTTTGGCCATCACAACCTAATTTTAACAGCAGTCAGTGTGAACCCCTTTCAAACTGAAATCAAATTATGTTACTTTTTGCTCAATGACAATGCCTATAAAATCCATAATGATCTTTCATTCCTCCCTCCCCAACATCATCTTTACCATGCCCTTTGAACTCACTCTATATTGGCCTCAGGGGACTCCTGCAAACTTATTTTGCTGGTTCCTGCCTCAGGGTCCTAGCAGTAGCTGGGAATATCATCACCCACAGACCTACTTGGGTCTTCATCTTTAACTCTGTGTTTTCATGACAACTTCTGAGCTGAGATCAGCCTTGAATTTCTTAAACTGTTCTGTGTGGTATACCCAAGCCCTCTTACCTGGTTCATTTCCTTCTATAGATGTACCCTATAATATAATGTGCATGGTTATTCAATTTGTTGTCTATATTTTACTACTAAAATAAAATTTCCAGAAGAGGACTGCTATATCCAGTGCATAGTCTGGTTAGTACATATCAGGAATTCAACAAATATTTTTTGAATGAATAATGAATGCCCTTCTAAGAAAGCAATAATGGAATTGGGATCTCATGGTGAGGAAGTCAACAATTCAATATTTTAAGGGAAATAGCCAGAACTGAAAATAAGGAAGATTGTGCAGAAGGTCATAAATTTACTTTACCTGGAGTTAATAACAAAAATGTTTAAGAAATATAATTTAGTATTCTCCTCCTGTCACTATAAAAAGAAAAAAATTAGCCGTATGATAAGCCATGCCACAGATCATTTCCCAGCATTCTTACTCTGCTATCTTCTGTCTTCTATATGCTGCTCAAAACCATTAATAAAACTGTACAATCCTTTTTGCTTATCCATCCACTACATATTGCATATCCTTGTCTCACGATCAGGAAAAAAAAGTTAGAAAGGAGCTCTTCTCAGGTAAAGAAGCATAAATATATGCAAATTGAACAATTATGTGAGGAATATTACATGAAATATGTTTCAATAAAAATATAAAACCAATGAATCTAATTTCATTACCAACAGCTATATAGTTAACTAATTTTGACATGGAAGAGCTTTAATTCGTGTTTAATTGATTTAATGGTGAATCAGATCACCCAAAGTCTGAAGGCTAAACTCTTGTAATGTGCAAGGTCCAGTCCTATCATGCATTATAAATCCCTGCGCTGGGAAACTGCACATGTGTGCAGACATTCAGGCACAAAGTGAAACCCCACATGCAGTTGGAAAATGGCTTACCTAAAGCCACTCTTGCAGCTGAAGCATCATAATTAATCCAGAAAGAGACCCAGGAGAGGATGGTAATCAAGATGGAAGGCATGTATGTTTGCAGGATGAAGTAGCCAATATTTCTCTTAAGCTTAAAGCTGAGAGACAATCTGGGATAGGACCCTAGAAAGGCAATTTTAGAATGTTATCATTATTGATTAATACCTACACAAGGCTTTTCATTGAAGGTCCATAAACATTTTTACATATTCCCTAAATTCAATTTCAGCTCTTGGTGAAAGGTACTTTCTTCCCCCTGCAAAGCAGTCTGAGAGCACTGGGGTTTTAATTAGCAGGAGCTACTCAGTGTGGAATACATCCTGTACTCACCAGTAATTAAAAAGGATTCCCGCTTTTCCTGCTCAGCCACATACACTGCAGGAACAGAGACAGATTCTGTGCCTCTGTGATGGCAAGACTACCAGGAAGAACCCCTTTGGTTGCCTTTCTAAATTATCCCTCAGCAAGTTCATCGTATATCTCTTCTCTTACCTAAGAATAAGGATGCACGCTCTGACCATAGTAAATAAAAGTCTCTTCTGTATAGGTTTTCACATGCATGCATTCTTCATTGATTCTTAATAATTTCAATGCTTTCATCAGAGTGCTAAAGGGATCCCTGATCCATGAGAAGGTGAAGAATCATTGCTTTTGAGCAATGGTTGTGGGAAATACAACTAATGGTACAGTTTACTAAGTCTGAGTTCTTGGTTGGGGGGATCTAGGGCATTACTCTTTAGATGAGAGCCACAGGAGAGTACATTTTTACAATATACAAAAGTTCATGTTAATGAACTGCACGGGAGATTTTCCAGTATTTGAGAGAAGTCTTATTTAGTCTTCTTGGGATACACCAAGTATTTTAATATGAAAGTAAGAATATTTTAAGCAGCAACTCATGCCTATAGAGTTAGATGTTTAAAAGATCTTATCCTAGCCGGGCACGGTGGCTCAAGCCTGTAATCCCAGCACTTAGGGAGGCTGAGACAGGAGAATTGCGAGTTCAAAGCCAGCCTCAGCAATGGTGAGGCGCTAAGCAACTCAGTGAGACCCTGTCTCCACATAAAACACAAAATAGGGCTGGGAATGTGGCTCAGTGGTCGAGTACCCCTGAGTTCAATCCCCGGTACCAAAAAAAAAAAGATCTTATCCTTTGGAAAAGTTTTCAGTTTGTTTCTTTCCTTTATCTTTTTCTTTGTAGTTTTAGGGATTTGGAGGACATGACACTTTGGCAATAGTTTTTTAAGCTAGAATCAACTTGGTATATTTACCAAGTCACACAGCTCTTGCTTGAAGTGGTTTGTGGTTTGTAGCAACAAGAAGTATCTGAATCCTTAGCAGAAAGGTGATTCTAAATTTACTGTTACAGTATTAGGCATTACTGTGCCTAGGGGATTCATTTCAATAAGAAAAAACATAAAGTGGAGCATTCTTATGAGATTTTAATTTCTTTTTGCCACTAAATTAATATCTAGCACACTATCATTTTCCCGGGTTTTTCTTGGTTAAAAAATGTAAAAATTATGTTGATGACATCAAGTCTGGCAATCTCAGTCTCGAGGTTGAAAGGGCAAAGACATCAGGATGATGTCAATGTCTGGAAGGGACAGAATGGTAAAGATGATAAAATTCTTATATCTGTTGTCTGAGGACTTTCACTGTGTCAGTCTAGGCCCCAGGATGATCATGAGTTCTAAGAAATGCATCAAGTTGGGGATATCTCTGACCCAGGTCTTTAACTCTTTCTGTATCCTGTTTCTAAAAATGTAGTCCCTTCCTTCTCTAGCATGAGGAACATGCAGATGACTCCCTCAGCTTACTGGGGCACCTTCTGAAGAGGAGCTGCATGGGTTCTGGGTGGAGCAACAGGCTTTATGGGGAGCAGGGTTTTCAGCAGAGCCAAATCTTTCAGAGTCATGATTCCTTCCTGGGACACGACCTCAGTGAAAGTGAAACCTTTCAACAAAATATGATGAAGATTCTTTTCCCTGATACAAACCTGTGGAGAAAACAACCTTCTTGGTGATAAGTTTGTAGTCTACGATGGAGAACTGTGGGAGCTCAATCTTTGTTACTCCTGTTACAGCATTGTCGTCACCACGCCAGTAAAACTCAATGTCATCAGTGGTATATCCATCTGTAAAAGGAGACACATACACGCACACACACACACACACACACACAAAAGGAACAAACACAAAAGAAAAGAACATCTGTTTAGAAGATCAACTTTACATGTAATAAAAGCTACAGCTAAAGGTAATGTGTCAGTATTCAGCATCTAGAGTCTACTACCACATTTAAACTCCCTACATGGATCTCAGGAGGGAAGTATGACTACACTCACATGAGGCAACCCAGATGTAGAGAAATTAACAGCTCATAGCCTCTTGCAACTGGGAAGTGCAGATGGGGCTTAAACCTAGCATTATCTGGTTATAAACCTCACTTTATGAAATGCTATCACATCACATTATCACATAACTCTAAATTGTACTCAAAGAGCACAGTAGAGGAAAAAATTCATTGGAATGATCAGTTCAGCACTGAATGCTACCAAACTCTCCCCAATAATATAAAATCTCTGAATTATAATATATTTGGCTTTCATGTTAGAAGAGAAATGATTATGAAGAAGTGGGTAATCAATTTTTCAATATGCACATACATGATCTCTAAATTTTATTTTATAACACATCTAATCAAAAACACTCTAAACTCAACACATTATAGTTCTGAGAAGTAGCGTACATGGTATGTGCACAGTTCTTTATCAAACACCTACAGCGCTCATCAGTGCAGCCTCTCAGGAAAGGAGTGTGTTCCTTGTTCTGATGACACTTTCAATCCATGGGTCTGAGTACAATTTCAACAAATGAGCACAGAAACCAATAACTAGTGCCCAAATATCTAACTGTAATGAATAGCACACATTGGAGCATAATGTATACAAGGAAGCATGCAATAGAGTCCAGTGTATATTAATGACATTTTACAAACTTATTCACCCCCCAAAAATATCTCCCCAATAAATGCATACATTTGCATATATTACACTTAAAGTAATACCATATGTATCTCTTCAAAGAACTTTTGCATCTGGATTGTGTACAAGTCTAAGGGACACGCACATACAAATCATAAAGATTGTGTAAGTTCTTTGTCCTTTGACGTGTCACTACCCCAAAGGATAACTGCACTTTTTCTAAGGTTTTTTCCCTAATATGGACACATAAACCCAAGGTCTAGGACAACATCTCAAATGCAATCTAATTTCTCATCAGTTCTTTATACAGATCTCTGTTATGAAGTAGTTCAGCATTAGTGATAATTCCACCATCAATAAACAATTTAGAATAACAAAAAAGAAGAGCAATAGCTCCTAGAATCAAAGTAGGTAGTTAGAAGAGCATCCTAACATTGAAAGTGTAATGTCTAAACACAAAAGGGGTATATTTAAAACAGGAAGGTAATCATCTCCCTTGAAAGAGGCCTTAACTCAGATTCTCCTTGACTTCTATGATAAACACTTGGATGCTATTAAATCCCAACCACCACTGACTGATTCAGTTCACAGGCTTCATTAGCCAGAAACCCATCCGGTTCAGAAGGAGTTCAAGTTCAAAACCCAGGACCCTGGGCTCATCATTTCATGTGCCTGAGAATCTATCAGAGATTCCTAGTCAGTTAGCCAGCCGCTGACTTAGGATCTGACTGTTTGTAATAAGCAACCCAGATTAATTCTATTGTAGTTGGCATGTGAAAACATTGAGAACCACTGCCTAGCAGACAAAGAGGAAGATAATGAAGAGAATTAAAATAATAGTAAATGAATGTATTGAACACTGTCTTTGATATTACTGGAAACTCTACTAAAAATTTTACTTTCATTATTTCACTTAATCTTCACAATAATCATTCCACAGGGAGCAGCATTTATATGCATTATAAATATTAGGTACCCATACTGAAAGTTAGTTAATTAAAATTACACATCTGGGGCTAGGGCTGTGGCCCAGTGGCAGAGTGCTTGCCTAGCATGTGTGAAGCACTGGGTTCGATCCTTAGCATCACACAAAAAATGACAAAATAAACTAAAGGCATTCTGTCCATCTACAACTAAGAAAAAATTTTAGAAATATTACACATCTGGTGAGTACAGAATTGTGGCCATGTTTATGTGATTGACCCAAAGACAGCATTTTTCTATTGCCTTTCCCTTCAAGGATATATAAAACATATGCACAAGAAAGTAAGTATCCATTTTTGTACAAACAAAATGCAGGCATCATCAAAGGAAGAGAATAAGACAAATGTCATCTCAATATTTCCCATAATAAACCAAGTGTAAGCTAAAGAAGAGTATTTTTAATTCTCCAGCTTTCTCTCCTCCTTACCTTCCTCAGTATTTACCTTCTTGTGTTCATCACTATAAATCTTACCGCAGAAGCTATCTGTAGGTAGAGGAATGAGAATATCTTTGCCATTCCAACCCAGTGGTATAGGAGATGCCTATTAGTTGTTCCACAGGCAGGAATAATACCAAGAAAGATAGACTTTTGTCAAAAGGCTAGATGTTGGACAGTGTTTGCTCATTAAAATGTGGTAGGGAGTAGGTACTAAATAAATGTTTTTGAATAGATAAATTGATAATTTTATACAGATGTGGACTTGGTGGGGTGGTTGTTCATGCTGAAGCATAATCCAGATGCTCATCCATTATGAAGAGACACAGACTGTTCACATCTCTGTCTTTTGCTCTTAGTGTGGTCCCTGGCACAGAGTTGGAACTAAATAAACATTTTAATAATGAATTTGAAGAATGTAATGAGAACTTTTAAGAGTAATCCAGATGTTCTTTTTTTTATGTTTCTTTCTAAGTAACAGTTTTCCCTAAACTATCTTACTTATTTGTCCTCTATTTTCTCATCTACAAATTGGAGGTAATAATGATGGCTACTTCACAGAGTTGCATCATAGATAAAAAAAAATTATGCAATGTTTAAAACAGTCCTTGGCAGATAATGATCAAAAGTTTCAGCTAATTTTATTTCAGTAAGAATTATTAAAAATAAATATCTAGTTGCATACCATTTTGTCACCAGTTTTGAACACTATAAGCATTTCCACAAGGAGAAACTAAGCTGTTTGATCACACTATGAAACTCTAGAAAAGTGCTTGGACATTGCTATAATAAGAAATATGAAGGTTATTTTGATGTCTAAGGTTTTGAAATTCAACATAATGATGTAGCATACTGTATATACACTTCTTCTCAGCTATTGCTTTAAAATAACCTGAAATCATTTTGGTTAACTGAATATGGAATGCTCTTAGTGGAAAGCAAACGGGTGCTTTTACATCATCCATTTCTGAAGACAAAAAGTGAATGATCCATGACAGTCAGGGTGGGTCAAGTTCAAAATCCGGTTCAGTGAACTGCGTGGGATTAGCTTAAAGTGGACCTAGTTTTCTTCTTATTTTCAATCTTCTCTGGAGGAATATTTAACAGCCTTTCAAAGTGATTAAAATGAAAAGCAAATATATGCAAATATACATGACCTAACTTTTACAGCTCTCATAATGAGTGGAAAATAATTAGATTTCTTTAGAAAAGATATCAGTAGAGATGCATGGAAGCTTTTCATTAATGTGTTGCAAATCCAACTTATCTTTTATATTTTATTCATGGAATTCCAGAAACTGAGTCATTCAATTATTTTATATTGTTCACATAAAAAATGTAACCCACATAATAAATTCAGATAACCTATAAGTAAACCAAAATATAAATTCATTGTCATTTATCAGGAGGAATTTAAAGGTATGTGACATGCTACAAGCCTCAGATCAGGAAGAAAAAGTACATACATTTATAAATTTATGTAAGATATGAATGATAGATACATTCTCTTTTACATACTGATAAAAACATGTACTCTACCAGATCTAAGGAACATAAATGCATTTTAAACACATCCACAAAATAACTGAATACATCCTTACAATTGTGACATTATTTTACTATATAACATGATATTTTTAAAAAGAGTTTCTGTCTCTGCTGTCAGTGTATGTGCAAATTTTGTTATTTATTAAGTAAATAGTTTACTTTAGAATAATTTATCCTGCCAAAAATCAAACCTGTATCAAGACATTAAACTATAGACAGCTTTGAGAACCCTGGGAAGAAGTAAATTCCCAATGCCTCCATTTATTTTTTCTACTGGAAAATCAAAGTAACTTGTAGTTTTTCTCATTACTTATTTAACACTTTGCTTCTCAATTGGGTTAGCAAATGCATGAGAGCAATTTTATATATTGTACTTCCCATTGTATCCAACAAAGTCACAGTCACTTCTCAGTGGTTTTAACCTGTTGATGTTATCATCATACCCTGTTGGCAATGAGTGAGAATTTTGGGTCAGTGTTATGTTGGTTCACAATAAATATTGGTGGTTTTGATTTTTTAAGAATCACCTTAAGAACCATCTTAACCTCAGATTTTCTTCCCTTTATGTAAACACCGTAACGCGTTCCTTTCTGAATCAAATGCTTCATTGTTAAAAAACTGGCATGTGACTCCCTATCAATATTTAAAATTTCATGTGTTTCCTATTATTAGCCTGAAAGGAACTATTAGTAGGTCTTGATTTATGTCCTAAGAGTCATTAATCTTATAATGTGCTTCATGAAAAAAGGATTCCATAGTCAAAATATTTGAGAGTAGCAGCACATTTGGGCCACTTGTTATGTAAAGTTACAAACCATTAAACACAGCAAAGAATAGGAAATTCTGCAATAAAGAATCCATTTAATTTTACTTAGCCATGTCATAACCAAAATCTATTTCGTGAGATAATTTTTTAGCTTATAAAAACACCCACCCAGGTGTAATCATTCCTTACATACTGGACTGGAATAATGAAAACTCCTTAGGGACGTCAAATACAGTGCCCCCACAAAATGAGGTAAGCACTTGAGAAGTCCCACAGTCCCTCTGAACCTTATCTTGCCTCTTTAGTAAATATTTTTTTTTCTCCAAAAAAATTTTTTCAGAAGAGAAGAAAATATCTTGAATAACACAGAACTGCCTTGTAATGGAGCAAGGCAGGGCATTTCAGGGGAGACATGTTTTAGGGAAGTAACAGGATGACGTGCTCAGTAAGAAGACAAACATTTCTCACACTCTAACTCAAGTGGCCTTAATTAGAAGCCTATCGGTCCACAATCAGAATGTACTTACTCTCTGCACAGGCCTGGATGCTCTGCAAAAGTATAGGTTTTTTTTCAGGAAGCAGAGAGAAAGACACACTTGTCAGCCACAACTCTTCAAATTCAACAATGCGAACGTGTTTCAAACACACTCTGAGTGATTGCCCTGACTCCTTAATTGCTTCTTATTTTCTCTGCTCTTTAGACGGTCTGCTAGACACAAATGTTGTGCTGTCAAATCATTTCTAGACCTCAAGCAGTTTAAAATAATTGGCCTGGGGTAGGTCAGCATTGATTACCTAGTGTTATGTAGTGGTGTCTTTGTAAGGACACCATCAAGTCATGGCCTACCATTCATTCTGCATCAAAGATAACCTATCGTGCGTGTGTGTGTATGTGTGTGTGTGTGTGAATGTGTGTGTGTGTGGTGGGTGGGTGTGGTATATGATTATTTTTAAATTCAAATGTTATTATGACAGATAATAGAAAATCCATAAAAATGAGTTAAATTGTCAAATTGTGGGCTTTAAAGACCATTTCTCCATTCAGGTTTTAATGCAAAACTCTGTCATTTGTGTTTGGGTCTAGGGTTATCTGGTGGCTCTTTCTGCAATTTTAGCTCCACGATATGTTTCTTGTTTTTAAAAATTATTTTTGGAGTGATTAAGCAATTGATGTAAAGACCCATGTTAAAAAACTGAAAATATTAATAAACAAAAATAGCCACAATAAACAATGACTGCAACTACCAATTGCAGAGCTTTATGCATCTTAAACTCTTTATAAAGTCCTGTCTCTACAGAGAAGTGGAGCAGGCCATGGTTATCAGGATTTTCTCCCTGAATCTAACCCTGATTTGCCCAAATGAACAGACTCTAAGTCCTAAAGCAATACAGAAGAGCTCAAAAAGTTTTGGCTTAATAAATAGGTCAATGCTTTTCAAACTTAATGTGCATAAAATTCACCTGTAAATCGTATTAGAATGCAGAGTCTGATTTAGTAGGTGAAGCCTTAGATTCTCCAGTGCTTATAAACTCCCAGGGGACCTGATACTGTTTGTCTATGGACAGTCCTTGAAATAGAAAGAGGTTAAAAAGATTTTAGAGTGGTAGTTGTTTACTATGCCAAGGGAGGCAGGCAAGGAAGATCTTGGATATAGCCTGATTCAGAATACAACAAAGTTTTTCTCAGAAAAGTTTTATGAGTTCCAAAATTAAAATACCTTTTCTTAGTTATGCCTTTCTTATGAGGAACAGAAAAGTTTCTGATGCTGTCTCTATACAGAGGCCTGGTTTTTGTTAATGCTTTATGCCCTATAATCAACAGGCACTAACAACAGAGAACAGGAGATGAGGTTAGGTCCAAAATTTTTTCTCATTTATATTCATACCAGTTTTATTTAAAATGTTTATCCTCATTAGAACTAAGACTACTGACCTCTTTAGACTTTCATCTTTTATTTATATTCCTCAATGGATTAGTCAGCAACCTTTCAGGGGTTTCCTCTTTCTCCAAATTACACTACAAAAGCAATTATCGCTGCTTTATTTAAAAACAGATCGATGAGGCTATTTCTATGCTTTAATAAATCGAAACACATGAAAAGCAAAAATACAGAAAATTTCCAGATGGCCTTTCCAGTTGGTCCAGAATTAAATAAGAATTCTTCATTGGGGTATTTGAAACTCCATTATGTGCCTTCTATGTGCAGCCCCATCTTCTATTACTCTTCTTTCTCTTTTTATTTTTTTAAAATACTATTTTAGTTGTAGACGAACTCAATACCTTTATTTCATTTATTTATTTTTATGTGGTGCTGAGGATCAAACCTAGTGCTTCACACATGCAAGGCAAGCACTCTAACCTCCTGATTCTCAGTTATTTCAATTATTTGCTACTTGAAACATTTTCTTACTAACATCAAGGGTCTGCACCTTCTAAGCAATAACCTCAATTTCCACCAAGACCTGGTCTCATTTTCCTCTCTCTTTCCTTACCTCATATTTCCATAGTACTCCAACTTGATTTCTGCTACTCTGCTTCTCACAGACAGTTTTGCATTAGAGAATTTGTGGACATGTTGGTTTTTGCCATTATCCTATCAAGAACCATATATGGTGCCTCTCTGTAGCTCTTCTCTTCCTTGATAAAGGTCTTAACTCAGGTTGGCACTTGGAATAGCTTGCTGAATTGAACTGTGGATGTACTAACAATACCTTTGCCTGTGATCCGTCAGATTCCCTTCTGACAGGGTAGGCATGAACAGATGCCATCCACTGAATGGCAAGTGGACAGAATGGCAAGCCTGAGTGCCATTGTGGTTGGGATGTGGAAATCCTGTGCACTAGCCTCAATGTCATTTAAAAGAGGCAGTGTTGCCAGTACCAATTCATAAAAGGAAGCTCTCAGGCTGGAGCAAAGGCCTCTGTATTGAAGCAATCTTCCTGATGATGCTTTTAATACATATTATCATTCCGGAGGCAAACAAAAGTACTGTTTGAGTGGTCACAGCCCTCTGGTAATGACTTTCTCAGGGCTGGTAGATTTTGGAAACCAATCTGCCTCAAAAGTCTCCAGAGAAAGTCGATACAGCTCAAAGGCAATAATGCTCCCTGGTGAGAAGTGGGTATAGTCACAAAGAAGAGTTTGTTAACTCAACAGTGATAATGGAAGATGTTTAAATTAATAAGGCCTATTGAATGACCAAGGAGATATGTACAGCTGTGCAATCAATTGCCATCAGCTGTTACTCCAACCCATCTCTTCTCAATAAGGGGTGACACAGGAAGGAAAGGACTAGCTGACCGATGTCGATGTCAGAACTGGTTTGGGCCTCTCATCTTAACCCATTCTTTTGCATATCTTTACTGGGACATAGGGTCAGCTGAGGACTTGCTTATTTAAGGGATGCTCTTGCAGAGGAATTTTTGATCTAAAAGAGTTGTTTGTGATATTGACTGTAAGTATGCATTCTCACTAATAAGAAAAAAACTTATGCTGGCCCTCCGTTCTAGATACATGCACCTATATGTGCTTGTAATGCCTCCTATGAATACTCAATACATCTAATTCGAATTTCCTGGTAAGGTATACAGCTCCTTTACTCAACTGTGACTTCCAATTGAGGGTACATATTCTGTAAATTTGCAATTTACATAGCTTGGCAATGGTGGGTAGTGAGTATCAGATTTGTAGAAGGTGTTTACTGAGAAGGACTGGAACTGTGCTTAGTGAAAGGCTTATGCAAACAGCAGGAGGGAGGCCACAGGAGCTGATAGCTTACATGCCGCTCATGCAGACAGACATGCACCATTAAATATGCCATTGCTCTTTTGTCTGGGGGAGTGAGGAAGAGTTCACTGAACTGAGCCAGAGCAAGGGCTTCATCAAATGGCCACTAGCTTATGGTTTTAGAGGATTTCCTGCATGAAGCCAAGTGCTTCATGAGTATTACCTCATCTAGTCCTTAATAAAACCCTGATATAGAAATTGTTTTCCTTATTTTACAGATGAGGAACCTACAATTTAAAGAGGTTAAGTCACTTGCCCTAAAGTCCAAAATGGGAACCTGAATTCATTCCTCTTTAACACTTGCACTCAATCCCTCAGTTATCATATTTATCATCTCGTGCATGATTCAATGTCATATTTTTGAATTATTCTGTAACATGGTGGAAATATTTCTTTGCTGGTTCCCCTCACTGTTTCCACTCCCCTTTGCCATGTGACTCCTACCATAAAGGGGAAGACTATCTCCCTATACCTTGAAGCTGAGCAGCCATAGCCACTTGCTTTTATCAAAAGCAATGGTGAGCCAGTTCTGAGCCTAGGCTCCAGGATACTTTGCAGTGCTCTCCTACTTTTTGGCAACCCTGCTGGATGAGGGACATGTGACCAATTACTTTCACTGCACCAGACAGTAAGTCCCCAACCTACCTGTGAGAGGACAACAGATGCATGTGGGAGAGCATCTAAAATCAGCTATGCCTGGCAGAACCTCCCAGCTGACTTGTAGCCCACTGAGCAATGATAATGGCTTTTGTTTTAATCCACTAGTTTTTGGGTTATATCCTTAAGTAGCAAATACTAATGGAGAACACTAGGTTCTATTTAAAACAGAAAACAAAGCCTCCTGTCCCCCGTGGAGTAGTATGGCATATACAACTTCACTTCCAGGATAGCATTCAGAAGCACAGCCGAATACTGCTGCAGGGAATCTCCCACTGTTTAATGAATATTAGAGGCTGAGCCATATGGTGTAACAAATCAGAAGACCTATCTAGATTTCTGTCCCTGTCCTGCTATATATGAGCCATAGAACCTCAAGCAATTCATACGCTTAAATCTCAAATTTCCACATCTGAAAAGATAATCTTGTTCTAATTCACTAATCTTCAAGTTTTTGGTCTCAGTTGCCCTTTATGCTGAATAATTACTAAAGACTCCAAAAATATGTTGTTTGTATGAGTTGTGGCTATTGATATTTACCATGCTAAAAATTAAAACATACATTTGAAGATACTCATCATTAATTAGTTGAAACCAATAGTAGTATTCTATTATTTGCTAATAAGATTAACAACTTCTATGGAGAATAACTGTTTTTCTAAACAAAAAAATATGAATAGAGTGTATTGTTTTGAATTTCTGCAGACCTTTTTAATGTTGAGGTCTTAACAGATGATAGCTGTATTCTCATGTTTGCTTTTACAATTAGTTTTTGCAAAAAGTCATTTCACGTAGCCTCTGGAAAGCATGACTGTACATTGTGAAAGAAGGAGAGTAAATGAGACAAATACATTTTGGCATTGTTGGGAAGGGAGCTTAGACCTTGAGGACATCCTGAGAAGGTCTCAGGAACTCCGGGGTGTTAAGTAAAACTAAACAATTCATTAAATTTTAAATTATTAAAAATTATCCCCAAACTAACAACCTTGTTTTCTTATGTAGTACAAATAAAAATAATTCAATCTTAAGTAGCTAAAGACTTAAAGGTCATCTTTATGTGTCAGCTAAGTAAAAAATAATATACGCTCAAAATTCTTAAAATTTAGTGTGAATCATGTGATCTCCTTTGATGAAGTAGAATCTGTATTTTTAAAATAAGAAACTAATACATTTGTTTGCAAATGAAGTTACTGTCCAGCCACATCTGGGTCTCCACCAGGTAGAACATCTACATACATATATAAATAAAGTGAGAGGCCATTCCCTTGGTGTGACCCCTAAACACCTGTGCAACTTATGCACAGAAACAGGACCCAGAGAGTGGTTTCACTAGTGAAGGGCTGGGAGTTCATATTTGGGACTTCTAACATGAACTACAACATTTTCATCTTTTAAAAAATGTTATGCAGAAAATGGCTTAAGTAGCACATTTAGCCTTGGCAAATGTTCATGTACATATTTTTCCCCCTAAACCATTGATTTTATTCCTGACTTGAGAAGAGAACCGTTCCTTAATAGATTTAAAAACAAACTGACACTGGAGATGAAATATAGGACATGGAAAGATATAAAACATTAAATAATCATCAAGAAAAGACTCAAATTCAGCCAAGTTAACTGAATCATCCTTAGGTCCTCATTATCCTTTTATTCAGTTTGGACAGAAAATTAGCCTACAGTGGTGATTTTAAAGATATGTGTAAAATTTGTCACTATTCCTACCCACAAATGGTGGTTGGGGCTTTCGTCCCCTTTGATGGAACTTGAGTTGGACTTACTTTTTGCTTCTCACAAATGGAACAAAGTGATGGCATTTCACTCTAGGAGGTTATGACAAAGCTGAAACTCCTTGGATATGCTTGTGCATTATCTCTGTCTTTCAGATTCCTTGCTCCTCCATGATGTGAGCTGCCCCATGGAGAATCCCACGTGGTAGGGAAGTCAGGGAGGCCTCCAACCAACATTCAAAGCACCTGAGGCCCACAGTCCAATGGCCCTGAGGGAACTGAGGCCTGCCTGTGAGGCTGGAAGCTGACTATTGCTCATTTGAGCCTTCAGATGAGACTGCAGCCCTGGACAACAGCTAGACCACAACCTCACGACAGACTCAGAGCTACAGTCACCCGCTAAGATACCTTCTATTCCTGAATCTCAGACACTATGAATAAATGTCTGATGCTTAAAGTTTGCAGGTAATTTGTTTGCCAGAAATAAATAAATAATGCACTCTTTCATGACATAAATACTCAATGAACTAAGTATAGAAAGGTTGTTCTCAACCCTTAAAGATCATCTGACCAGCCCACGGTTAACATCTTATGCACTGGGGAGGAGTGGAAAGCTTTTCTTTGATCAAGGAGCAAGGTAAGGATGCTCACTTTCACCACTTGTACTCAACCTAGCACTTGAAGTCCTCACCAGAGAAACAAGGCAAGAGAAAGAAATACAAATTTGGATGGAAAAATTTAAAGATCCCTGTATGAAGATGACATGATCAGACATGTACAGCTAATGTTAAGACTGCATTAAAAACTGATAGAACTAATACATTTGATAAAAACTGAGAACACAAAATCAACATAGTAATCAACATTTCCATATATTAACAACAGACTATCTGAAAAAGAAATCAAGAAAAAAAATCCTATTTAAAATAGCTAAAAAATGGGCTTGGGTTGTAGCTCAGTGGTAGAGTGCTTGCCTCGCATGCGTGAGGCCCTGGGTTCGATCCTCAGCACCACATACAAATTAATAAAATAAAGACATTGTGTCCATCTACAACTAAAAAAATATTTAAAAAATAGCTTAAAAATGGTTTGGAATAAATTTAACAAATGAGGTAAAATATATGTGCAATGAAAAGTAAAGAACATTGATAAAAGAAACTGAACATGATACAATAAATGGAAAGAATTCTGACTGAAGAAATGAATGTTGTTCTAACATTTATACTGTCCAAAACAGTGTACAGATTTAGTACAATCTCTATTAAGATTTGAACTTCATTTTTCATGGAAATAAAAAAAATCAGAAAATTCATGTGGACCCCAAAAAATCCTCAAATAGCTAATTTATTTATAAACAAAAGATAACAGTTGTTCTTTGATGCTTGAGTTGAGCTTTTCTAAAGGGTGTGCAGTAGAAGCTAATTGTAGTTAATTTGTTTTTCCAACAAACTTGAATTCAAGGGGCAGTTTTCTCTAAACCATATCCTCTTTAAAGAACTACAGGTTTATATACATATGGTGTTGATGATAAAAGGAAAAAATAAACAGCTAATACTACCAATGTAGAAAACTAGCATCTAGCATTTAAAACAGTGGTCACAGGACATGAAGTGTAATTCAAGTCTGCAGTATCCTCAAATTTTACTGTGCCAACAAATGTTCAGAGCCTATTAAATCTTCCTGTTCTTGGGCTCTACCCCTTGGAGACTCTAACTGTAGAGACCTGTTTAGGCCCAGGAGCCTTTTTCATATTTAACGAACGTACTAGCTGATTCTGACTCATGGGTCACATTTATGCATAAGAAGAAACTGTGCCCTAGAGCTTGAAAAAATCCTTAAAGCATTCAAGAATGCCCTAGTAAATACTTATATTTTTTAGACATGAGGTATTCTGAGAGTATAATTTTGAGACCTAAAATATAAATAGCATTCTTTCTTTTATCTATCTATCTATCTATCTATCTATCTATCTATCTATCTATCTATCTGCCTGCAATGGTGACCCTTTTACTTTTCCCAAAGCAACCTCCAGAAACTTGTATGAGATCTCCCTTCCAAATTTAATTCTCCCTATCTTCTACTACTAATGTCATAGACCATGACTGTGACTGCATCATCCCAGGCCTGGAAAACTGTTACAGCTGCCTAACTAGCTTTACTCCTTCCACTTCTATTCCCCTGCAATCTAGAGAAGGCAGTGCGCTTTAAAAGAATAACTCAACAGTGTCACTCTGCTTAAAACTCCCAATAACTTCCCATTTTAGCACAGAAGCAAAGCAAACATCTTTACAGGACTGACTTTTGTCCTATCTGTCTCTTTGAGGCTATCTTCTACATTTTTCTTTGCTCTTTTAGCCATGCAGGTCTGAACTACTCTTCTGTTCTTTAAGTACTAAATGCTCATTCCTATCTCTGGGCCTTAGCACTTGCCTATATTCCCTGCATGCAGACCTTTAGAAGGATATCATCTGTTCTTTATCTAGGTTAACTTCAGTAACTCCCTCGTGAAGCCTGATCTCTTCATCCTACACTGAGTATCACCAGGAACCCCCATAATAACTGCTGCAGTGCTTTCTATAATATTGCATTGTTTAATGTTACTTATAGTTGATTACTCAAAAACAATCATATAAGTTTCTATTGGTCAAAAATGTGTCTTGTTCGCCATGGTGTGTGTGTGTGTGTGTGTGTGTGTGTGTATGTATTTGTGAATGAACACGTATGACATTGCTTGGTGCATAGCTAGTACTACAAATTATGTTTTTGAATGACTAAGATGAACAAGTTCACTCTTAAATATTGATCAACATCTATACAATAGATAAAATTGGTCTTATCACCTATGACATGTTCAAAATAAATTCAAAGCATCTTAAATAGGTGCAAAGTTTAACATAACAGATGAATAGCTGAACTTTTAAAAACCACCTAAAACATGAACAAATACACAGATAATATGCTCATGGTTCGTCATTTAGATAGGAGCTTTGCCACTTCCTAATATGTATAAGTGTGTGAAGCCTTAATTAGCATCCATATTACAAAGTAAGGGATCCTTGCAGTATTGTCTTTATGCAACAAGGGTGATGATTTAAATCACAAAAATATCTCATTCAAAAGTCAACTTGTATTATGAATTTGCTGACAATAACAACTTTACTTCTCATACCCTAGTCTGCTCTGAACCTCAAGGTTCTCCAACATTACAAGGCACGATGGTGAATATGTGGTTTTAACACATAATAAAAAGCAAGAATGAGGTAAATTAAATGAAAGGTGGAGTGTAGGATCAACACATTTACATTATTAGGATCAAGTGAAGGCGAAGGTAGACTAATATGTACTACATTTTTTTTTCAAATTTGTGAATTTACCAAATGTGAGCAAACTGACACTTGAAAAGACTAATTGAATAGCATATTTTAAGATTTATTGTAATAAAGAACCATCAGAATAATTTAACATCATTTGAAAGTAGCCATATGTCTACAAGGCCTTAGGTAATCTAAACTGGGTTTACTCTGCCATCTCTCCAGCATAAAATGCAATTTATGCTGGAGAGATGGAAGAGTAAAGAGGATGGCTACGCTAGATAAATGGCTATTTCCTCATCCCTGCTGTGGATGGTTATACTTGAGTAGATGTCTGTTTTAGGCTGTATGAATCATACTCCTTTGCTAAGAATCTGGACTCAAGATGTTGAGAGAGGCAGTTCATTTCCAGTGGACTATGAAAAGATTATGGTTTCGTAAGGAAGGACAGGAAGAGAGACCTAAATTGCAATGAGAAAGTGGAGAAAATCCATATGCAGAAACACAACAATGAAGTTGTGGAAAATGTGGATGGGACTCTTGAGAAAATCAGGGGATGCTAAGAAAGAAACAGCTATTCTCACTCCCAGAGGTGGTTTAGGCCCTAGTTCACAAAGAATCCTGGATATCCTTGGAATCCTGTATATTCCCAGAGAATTTGGGGCATTCTTTTGAGGAGGTCTCTGAGACTGCTTGTTGCTATGATCTTATTCAGAAAATGTTTATTTCATGTCTACTATGTGCCAGGTACTGCTATTAGCACTCAGGACACAAAGATTTAAAAAATAATGAAGAGCACCTTCCCTGCCCTCCTCGGGAATACATTTAGCAAGGGAGACAGACAATGTTCAGTATGCATAACAAATCGATAAATTATATACTATGTTTGAATATAATGTAAGTTATATGTGCTTTGAAGAACTGAAAAAGTAAAGCAAGGTAAGAAATATCTGTATTCTTGGAAGGGTACCAAGGTGCCCTTGTTTCCTTATAGGAAAGCCAGGATCATGGGTGGTGCACTGAAGGAACAATGCCAAATTCAGTTGGGTTGGAACAGAATGAGTAAGAAGAGTAGGAGATGAAGTCAGAGAAGTGCTGGGGAGACAAACAAGTAATATTCAATTTCATATACTATTGTTTGAAGTATGGTTTCTACTCTGAGTGAGAGCTTTAAGCAAAAAAAAAAATGACATCATCTGGCATGTAGGTTGAGGATTATTTTAAGTTTCTATGTTGAGAATGTTCTACATGGGGGTTGTTAGGATGAAGGGACACCAGTCAAAGATGCCTGCTGTCATCCACATAAATGATAATGGTGCCATAGAGCAGGGTGGAAGTGATAGAAATGATCTGAATTAGTGGAATGTTAGAAATATTTTGAAGTTTCAAAGAGCATTGTATGTAGGATATAAAATAAATAGAATAGACAATTAGGATCCCATGATTGCTGCCCTGATATGAGCAAATGGAAGGATGAGTTAGCATTAACTGGGATAGGAAAGGCCACATGTATTATGGGTGTTGGAGAGGAGATATGAAGAGTTCAGATTTAGGTATACAAAATTGTAGATACAAATTTGGGTGAAAAGTTTGGATTGGAGATAAATATTTGGATATAATCAATATGTTGATTATATCTATAGCTATGCAACTTTGTGAGATAGTTTACAGAGTGAACATAGATCAACAAGGAGTCTAAGAACTCAGTCTTGGTGTAAGCTGTGTTAAGAATTTAGGCTAGGGACTAGGGCTGTAGCTCAGTGGCAAAGTGCTTGCCTAGCATGCATATGGCAGTAGGTTAGGTCCTTAGCACCACATAAAAGTAAACAAATAAAATAAAGGTATGCTATCCATCTACAACTAAAAAAGTAATTAAAAGAAAAACAGGATTTAGACTAAAGAAAACCATAAAGAAGATTGGAAAAAAAAAGATAAGTAAGGTAAGGAGGAATAGGGAGTGAATTCCAAGAAATTAAGGAAGAAAAATGTTAAACAAAAAAGAGTAATCAACAACAAATGATCCAGCTAAAACAGGTCCCACATGATGAAGAGTGCCCATCTGAGTGGACAACATAGAGGTCATCGACAATGATGACAGGCACAGCAAAGTCACGGTGGAAGAAAAAGGTGTCCTGGAATAATTTCATGACAAAATGGAAATAGATGATGATTAAAGGATTTTGCTACAAAAGAGAATGAGAAGTGGCATGGTAACTAGCCGTGTCTGTTGAGTAAAATAAAGGTTACTATTATTATTATTATTGTTAAATTAGAAGAAATAATAGCCTTTTTGTAACACTGTCAGCGGAGAATAAAAATGGATGATGCAAGAAAAAGGGTGAATGGCTGGAGCCATTCCCCTGAGTGGGCAAGATGAAGAAATTATATTTAGATGGAAGTATAGCAGCTGGGGCAAGGTGGCTGTGTGGGTGTGGGTGCTGGTGTGGGTGGGTGGAGGGGGTATTCTAAGTCCTCGTATGATGATTCAGTTTTCTTAGTGAGGTGCAAAGCTAGACCAGTAGCCAAGAGTGAGCATGGGGGAGGAGGTGTTAAAGAAGTAAGGAGAGAGGAGACAAACTATGAAAGAGTTGTTTAGATGAGAGGGAGAATGAAACACCAGACAGGTAAGAAATTGTTATACAGCACCATTAAAGGCTTAGGTGAAGTTTATGGTCATGAATTGAAAGTAGGACTAGTCACTACCATTTACTCGAGTTAGTTTAAGGGGCTTTTCCTTCATTTCTGAAATATCTTAACCAGAATATAGAATGACCAAGAAACAGCCTTGTTTACTGAGAAATCCATGGGTGTATACTTTTATTTGATATTTTAGTGATGAAAATCTCGGGCACCATTATGTGTGACTGTCTTTTGTTTGTATTGGAAATGGGGGAAAACCCTACTTCATTTTATCACATCTAAATACATTTATACATGCTTAATCCAAACTGTGGCAGATTTGTGGGTAAGATGTACTACAAAAAACACATACGTAGACATATAAGCATTCAAAACTCAACAAGATGGCTTGTGAAATATTTGCTATTTTGCTTCACCTAATGTCATTACTATGTAGAGTTGACTATAAAGTGTACTGCCTGGAGACCTCTGATAAACATCTGTAAACCTCAGATTTGTTTCATTATTTCTACTATCACTGTAGGTAAGTTTCAATTGAAGAGATCTCAAAGGAACAAGGTGGCATTTCCATCACTTCACATGCACATGCACATTTTCTAAACTCATGATTTCTTCCCCTCAGGGTAGGTGGATGATGGAGAGATAGATATGTCTTTACTAAAACATGATGATGATGATAGATAGATACTAACTTGAAGTCTCTTTTTGAAACTTTATGATGCATTCTGGGGAACACTGCTTTGGGTTCTGTCTTAACAGAACCATCCTATGAATGAGTTATTCTTATATTCACTTTAATTTATATACTGTCAAACATATTAAAAACTGTGACATACAATATGGTAGAAAGGAGGTACAGAGGAAAAATCAGTGGTTAATGAGTCTGTAAAAACTCAAGCTATATTTCATCTTTTAAAAATGAAAAAGA
>PVHX01018417.1:0-37029 GCA_004024805.1 Geosciurus inauris | reverse complement strand
TTAGTACTGGGGATTGAACTCAGGGGCACTCGACCACTGAGCCACATCCCCAGCCCTATTTTGTGTTTTATGTAGAGACAGGGTTTCACTGAGTTGCTTAGCGCCTCGCCATTGCTGAGGCTGGCTTTGAACTCGCGATTCTCCTGTCTCAGCCTCCCTAAGTGCTGGGATTACAAGCGTGAGCCACCGCGCCCGGCTGGGTTGTTTGGTTTTTTTTGGTGTTTTTTGAGTTCTTTATATATCCTGGAGATCAGTGCTCCATCTGATGTGTGTGTGGCAAAAATTTGCTCCCAGAATGTAGGCTCTCTGTTCACCTCATTGATAGTTTCTTTTGCTGAGAAGAAGCTTTTTAGTTTAAGTCCATCCCATTTATTGATTCTTGCTTTTATTTCTTGTGCTATAGGAGTCTTGTTAAGGAATTCGAGGCCTAATCCCACGTGATGAAGATTTGGACCTACTTTCTCCTCAATTAGCCGCAGGGTCTCTGCTCTAATTCCTAGGTCTTTGATCCACTTTGAGCTGAGTTTTGTGCATGGTGAGAGATAGGGCTTTAGTTTCATTTTACTGCATATGGATTTCCAGTTTTCCCAGCACCATTTGTTGAAAAGGCTATCTTTTCTCCAATGAATGTTTTTGGCACCTTTGTCTAGTATGAGATAGCTGTATTTATGTGCATTACTCTCTGTGTCTTCTCTTCTGTACCATTGGTCTACATGTCTGTTTTGGTGCCAGTACCATGCCGTTTTTGTTACTGT
Organism: Geosciurus inauris; assembly: GCA_004024805.1. Lineage (NCBI taxonomy): Eukaryota > Metazoa > Chordata > Mammalia > Rodentia > Sciuridae > Geosciurus > Geosciurus inauris. The sequence goes on along the minus strand of PVHX01018417.1, from coordinate 36,274 downwards.
TGCTTTGTAGTAAAGTTCAAGGTCTGGTATTGTGATGCTTCACTTTTCTTGCTCAGGATAGCTTTGGCTATTCTGGGTCTCTTATTTTTCCAAATGAATTTCATGATTGCCTTTTCTATTTCTATAATAAAGGATTCTGGGATTTTGATTGGGATTGCATTGAATCTGTATAACGCTTTGGGTAGTATGGCCATTTTAATAATATTGATTCTGCCTATCCAGGAACATGGGAGGACTTTCCATCTTCTAAGATCTTCTTCAATTTCTTTCTTAAGTGTCTTTTCACTTAAGAAAGAAATTGAAGATTACAAGATTGGCCTCTTGTAATTTTCGTTGTAGAGGTCTTTCACCACTCTTATTAGATTGATTCCCAAGTATTTTATTTTTTGAAGGCTATTGTGAATGGAGTAGTTTTCTGAATTCTCTTTCAGAGGACTCATTGCTGATGTATAGAAATGCATTTGATTTATGTATATTGATTTTGTATCCTGCAACTTTGCTGAATTCATTTATTCTAGAAGTTTTCTGGTGGAACTTTTTGGATCCTCTAAGTATAGGATCATGTCGTCTGCAAATAATGAGAGTTTGAGTTCTTCTTTCCTATTTCTATCCCTTTAATTTCCTTCATTTGTCTGATTGCTCTGGCTAGAGTTTCAAGGACTATATTGAATAAGAGTGGTGAGAGAGGGCATCCCTGTCTTGTTCCCGTTTTCAGAGGGAATGCTTCCAATTTTTCTCCATTTAGGATAATGTTGGCCTTGGGCTTAGCATATATTGCTTTAACCATGTTGAGGTATGTTCCTACTATCCCTAGTTTCTCTAGTGTTTTGAACATGAAAGGGTGCTGTATTTTGTCGAATGCTTTCTCTGCGTCAATTGATAGAATCATGTCATTCTTGTCTTTAAGTCTATTGATGTGATGGATCACGTGTATTGATTTCCGTATGTTGAACCAGCCTTGCATGGTTCATGGAATGAACCCCACTTGATCGTGGTGTATTATTTTTTTTTTTTTTTAAGATTTTTTTTTAGTTGTAGATGAACACAATGTCTTTATTTTATTTCTTTGTATGTGGTGCTGAGGATCGAACCCAGGGCCTCATGCATGCGAGGCAAGCGCTCTACCGCTGAGCCACAATCCCAGCTCCGGTGTATTATTTTTTTAATGTGCTTTTGTATGCGATTTGCCAGAATTTTATTGAGAATTTTTGCATCTATATTCATCAGGGATATTGGTCTGAAATTTTCCTTTTTTGATGTGTCTCTGTTCGGTTTTGGAATCAGAGTGATACTAGCCTCGTAGAATGAGTTTGGAAGGGTTCCTTCCCTTTCTATTTCATGGAATAATTTGAGGAGTATTGGAGTTAGTTCTTCTTTGTAGGTCTTGTAGAACTCGGCTGAGAATCCATCTGGTCCAGGGCTTTTCTTGTTTGGAAGGCTCTTGATGGCCTCTTCTATTTCCTTGCATGTAATTGATCTGTTTAAGTCACGAATGCCCTCCTGGTTCAGTTTGGGTAGGTCATATGTGTCTCGGAATTTTTCGGTGTCTTCAGGGTTTTCTATTTTACTGGAATATAAGTTTTCAAAATAGTTTCTGATTATCCTCTGTATTTCAGCAGGGTCTGTTGTGATGTTTTCTTTTTCATCACAAATTTTGGTAATTTGGGTTTTCTCCCTTCTTTTTGTTAGGGTGGCTAAGGGTTTGTCAATTTTGTTGATTTTTTCAAAGAACCAGCTTTTTGTTTTATCAATTTTTTGGATTGTTTCTTGAGTTTCAGTTTCATTGATTTCAGCTCTAATTCTAATCATTTCCTGTATTCTACTCCTTTTGGTGTTGCTTTGTTCTTCTTTTTCTAGGGCTTTGAGTTGTAGCGTCAACTCATTGATTTGCTGATTTTTAACTCTTTGAATATATGAGCTTAATGCAATGAACTTTCCTCTTAGCACTGCCTTCATAGTGTCCCAGAGATTTTGGTATGTTGTATCTGAGTTCTCATTTACATCCAAGAATTTTTTTATCTCTTCCCTGATGTCTTCAGTTACCCATGCATTGTTCAATAGCAAATTACTGAGTCTCCAGGCGTTATAGTGGCTTCTTTTTTAAAAGCTGTCATTAATTTCTAGTTTCAGTCCATTGTGGTCAGATAGAATGCAGGGTAGTATATCTATTTTTTTGTATTTACTAAGACTTGCTTTGTGGCATAGCCTATGATCTATTTTGGAGAAGGAATCATGCGCTGCTGAGAAAAACGTGTATTTGCTTATTGAAGGATGGAATATTCTATATATGTTTGTTAAGTCTAGACCATTGATTGTTCTATTAAGTCTCGTAGATTCCTTGTTTAGTTTTTGTTTGGAAGATCTGTCCAGTGGTGAGAGAGTTGTGTTACAGTCACCCAATACTATTGTATTGGGATCTATTTGGTTCTTGAATTTGAGAAAGGTTTGTTTGACGAACATGGCTGCCCCATTATTTGGGGCATAGATATTTAAGATTGTTATGTCTTGTTGATGTATGATTCCCTTAAGCAGTATGAAGTGACCTTCTTTATCCTTTTTTACTAATTTTGGTTTGAAATCTATTTTATCTGAGACAAGGATGGAAACTCCTGCTTGTTTACGCGGTCCATGTGAGTGATAAATTTTTTTCCATCCTTTCACCTTCAATCTGTGAGAATCTCTTTCCATGAGTCTCTTGGAGGCAGCATATTGTTGGGTCTTTTTTTTTTAATCCAATCTGCCAGTCTGTGTCTCTTAATTGCTGAGTTTAGGCCATTGACATTCAGTGTTATTATGGAGACATGGTTTGTACTTCCAGTCATCTCGGTCTATTTTTAGCATTCAACTTGACCTGGTTTCTTTCCTGATTGGCCTCTAGTGCAGCTCCTCCCCCTGCAAGTTTTCATTGTTGTTTATCATTTCCTCCTCATGGAATATTTTACCAAGAATGTTCTGTAGTGCCGGCTTTCTTGCTATGAATTCTTTTAATTTTTGTTTATCTTGGAAGGTTTTTATTTCGTCTTCAAATCTAAAACTTATTTTTGCTGGATATAAGATTCTTGGTTGGCATCCACTGTCTTGTAGCTCTTGGTATATGCTTTGCCATGATCTTCTTGCTCTCAGGGTCTGGGTTGAGAAGTCTACAGTGATCCTAATTGGCTTTCCCCTGTATGTAATCTTATTGCTTTCTCTTGTGGCTTTTAAGATTCTCTCCTTGATCTGAATATTAGGCATTTTCATTATGATGTGTCTTGGTGTAGGTCTGTTGTGGTTTTGAACATTTGGTGTCCTGTATGCCTCTTGAGTTTGATTATCCAATTCATTCTTCATATTTGGAAAGTTTTCTAATATTATTTTATTGAATAGGTTGTTCATTCCTTTAGTTTGGAATTCTATGCCTTCCTCTATCCCAAAAATTCTTAAGTTTGGTCTTTTGATGTGATCCCATAGATCTTGGATGTTTTGTTCATGGTTTCTTACCATCTTCACTGTGTAGTCAACTCTATTCTCAAGGTTAAATATTTTATCTTCATTGTTTGAGGTTCTGTCTTCCAAATGGTCTGATCTGTTGGTGATGCTCTCCATTGAGTTTTTGATTAGGTTTATTGTTTCTTTCATTTCAAGGATTTCTGTTTGGTTCCTTTTCAGGATCTCTATTTCCTTATTAAAGTGACCTTTTACTTCCTGTATTTGCCTAAGCATCTCTGTTTTGAAGTGATCTTTTACTTCCTGAATTTGTCTGTGCATCTCTTTATCAAAATGATCTTTTGCTGACTGGGGTTGCTCTCTGATATCATTCTTTAAGTCACAGAACATTTTGATTATGTACATCTTGAATTCATGTTCTGTCATTACTTCTGCTGAACTGACCGTGGATTCTAATATTGAAGAATCTTGGTTTATTTGAGTCATTTTCTTTCCTTGTTTTTTGATGATGTTTGTGTGTCTTTCCTTCTAGCTCTGCTGATCCAAGTTGTTATAGTTTTTACTCCTATATGTGTATAGTTTCACTGCAGGGTTTCAATACCACTCTTTTAAAAGGGGGGATCAATATTGGTTGATAACAATACAAGCAATATATAGTTTCAAACCAAGTAGTTCCTAATAGTTCCCAAATACATTTACAGTTTAGTCACAATATACAACAATTATGGGTTCCTTTACAATCTATTATGTAAACAATAAGTTCACACAGGGGTCTACAGTTAGTGTTGGTGGGCTAGGGAAACTTGAGGGTGGGGTGTAGGATAGATTGTTGGGGTAGTAGGAAGTGAGGATATGGTTATTAGATCTTAGAAAGCATAAAAAAGGAATCCAAGAGAAGTTGGTTCTTAGTAGAAAGAGCAACCAAGAGTTGTGGAAGACCTGTAAGGAGGAAGAAAAGGGAATACAGCAAGGAGAGAAGATATCAAGAAGAATAAAACGTATGCAAGTGTGAGTTATAAAACTATATCATACCACTCTAGTATACAGTTCAGAAATCCCAAACTACCATGACCCACTGTATAACAAATACTTGGTTTCACAACTGTTGGGGATTAGAGGGTAGGAAAAAAGTGAGAGAGAAAAGAGGGAAGGAAAAAGAAGGAAGGGGAAAAAGAAAAGAGCTGTAAGATAAAACAAAAAGATCCAACAATAGAAATATTAGGAGGAGGGGGCTGGGATTGTGGCTCAGCGGTAGAGCGCTTGCCTTGCATGCGTGAGGCCCTGGGTTCGATTCTCAGCACCACATACAAAGCAATAAAATAAAGACATTGTGTCCATCTACAACTAAAAAAAAAAATTAAAAAAAAAATACTAGGAGGAGATAAAGGATAAAATAAAAAATAAGAATATAAAAAAGTAAAAAACAGCCGGGTGCGGTGGCTCAAGCCTGTAATCCCAGCACTTAGGGAGGCTGAGACAGGAGAATGGCGAGTTCAAAGCCAGCCTTAGCAATGGCAAGGCTCTAAGCAACTCAGTGAGACCCTGTCTCTACATAAAACACAAAATAGGGCTGGGGATGTGGCTCAGTGGTTGAGTACCCCTGAGTTCAATCCCAAGTACCAAAAAAAAAAAAAGTAAAAAACAAAACAATAACAACAAAAAACAAACTCTCAATGTAAATAAACAGGAATGGTTCCTTTCACCTCCAGTAGGTGGCGTTGTCCATTGCTTGCTGGGCTTACCTGGCTGGTGTCCTGAGTGTGGGTTTCACAGCCGGGTGTACCTCTGGGTCAGGCCACTGGTGAAATCCCTCTTTTCGCAGTGTTCTGTGTTGAGTTCAGCTTGTTCCCATGAGCTGTCCCACGCCCCTTCGTGTAGAAGCAGGCCCTACCCGGGGTTCCGAACCAGCCGCAGCCGGCCACGGCGCACCGATTCCTGCTGAAGTCACACTTTTTGTGGCAAATGTTGCTGCCTGGTGGGTCTGTGTACATGTGCAAGTGGAATTCCTGCGGAGACAGTTGTCGGGTGATGTCCAGGAGCTGACTTAAAGATGGAAATTGCACAACTTCTGTCACCAGTTCTGGAGTGAGTGACCGCGGCGTCCGCCTCGGTCGCCATCTTGGAACCGCCCCCCGGAAAGTATTTTTAATTACACATTTTTATTATTCTGACCTCTGAATTAGAGATCTTAATGCCTTTTCATTTTATACAGGAAATCTAAGAATTTCCCTTCTCATCATTTACAGGTAGGGTAAACAGCTTTTATGCGTTCACACTTACCTAATATTTTTATTCTCTACAGCTGCACAGTTGGAGATCTTCAAACCAAGATTGATAGTTTGGAAAAGACTAATGCAAAACTTCAGGAAGAGGTTTGTAACTTACTGAAATCCTTTAACAAACAGAATGACCCAAGGTTAAGAGAAATGGTGCAGTTGGTATATCTGACAAGTGGTTCTCACTGTTAGGAAGGGGGATTGCTAACCTTGTGTTGAGCTGCATGTGGGACAAGAGAATATCTGTGTTCTGCCCTATTCAGGACTTCCAGTGAGACACTGCAGCTGATCATGAGCCAGTTCTTAGTGTCTTAGGTTTTATCATCCCAAAGTAACAGTTCTTTGTAACAGTCCAGCTTCTGCTGTCAAAGTGCAGTTTCTTCCTCTTTTCCACCTTTCCTATGATGTCATATGCCTCCCTGCTTCCCTAGAAGGCACAGACTCCATTATAAGAGGCACCCTAGCCCACCCCTTCTGTTTTGGCCTCTCAGGAGCATGGAACCAATCTCCCCCACAGCCTGGTCTTTCTCTGCTTTCTCACTAGGAAGAGAGAATGAAAGGACAGGAAGAAGGAGGGCTGAGGCTGAGGAAGACAGCTTGCTGCCAGCTGCCCGGCAGTCTCCTTGGTGGACACATCTTGTCTCCTGTTAGCAGGAGGGGGGTTGCTCAGCCTTTCTGAGGCTTTCCACAGGTAGCGGTCCCTGCTGCTCAGGCCTCCCACCTAGTCTCATTGAGAAGGAAGAGGACTTTGAGAGGGGAAAAGGAACACCTCCAACACGTGGAGACAGGGGACAGTGGAAAGGAGACTTAGAGAGCACACCTCTGTAACAAGGACCCTGGTTTAAGTCACACTTTAACTGACTTCTTTCTCTTGAGGGGCCAGTCCTAAAGGCTTTCAGAGGAAGAGCTCAGATTTGTAGAGCTCAGAATTTTCCTTCCTTGAGAAGAAGGAAATTCAAAGACAGTGTTCATTGGTGAGGGCTTCATGGGAGAAACTTCACTGAATGTAGCATAGGAAGACACATTCACCTTGGTAGGTCTTTGAGCCTCACTTTTGTCTTCAAGTTGGGTGATAATACATACTTTACAATATTATCATAAAGATTGCCAGATTAATATTATGATTATGCCTGTTAGAACAGTTGTGAGGGTTGGGGAGTACTTGAGTCTGTGTTAATTTTAGAATGAGCAGATCATTCTATTCTCTCAGACCGGGTAGCATGCTTTGACTGAAGGTCTAATTTCACTATCAAAACTAAACAGCATTAAAAGCAAATGATTGTAAGAGAATACTTTAGAGAAAAGTATTCCTCCCTCAGGGTATGCTCTCTGTATCTTCAGAGACAGTGGTGAGAAGTAGCTTATTGCTTTGGCCTGCTTCTTCCCTTTGACACTAGCACCTCTTTTAAAACCTAAAGGTGTCTTACTTGGGCACAGCAGTGGCTTAGAAACACAACTGGGTTCCAAGCCTGAATGGAAAGTAATTCTGAGGGGTTTTACTGCTTTTGACAAAAGAGGAAGAGAGGAGTTCAATGGCTTTTAAGTCCCTTCACTGGGGAATGATGCTGAGGACAGAGCCAGGTACCAGGGACAGATGTCTAGCTTCTTGCTCCTTCTCCAGCCTCCCTGTTTCTCTGTAAGCTGTGTTCTAAGACTGGAATAAGGAGGGACCTGGCTGCTGTATTTTCTCATCTCCCTCACTTCAATATCCTCTACTTAGGCAGATCCATCCACCTATATAGTTTTCCCTAAACCATGATAACACATTCAAGGAAAGGAAGGATTTCTCTAGGGCATGTCTCTAAGGATTTGTGTTTCTCTTTTTTCAATGGTGCTGGGTATCGAACCCATTTTTCATACATGCTAGGCAAGTACTACCACTAAACCATATGGCCAGTCCTGTTTGATTCTTTCATTCTCCTTCTAGTGATAAAATATGCTTTTGCTCATCAGGTAGGGAAAAAAAAAAAACTGTAATGAATGATAAATCAAAGCCCATAATCCCATTTGTTTCCTTCCTTCCTGCCTTCCTCCCTTCCTCCCTCCCTCCCTTTCTTTTCCTTCTTCTTTCAGTACTAGGAATTGAACTCAAGGATATTCTAGCACTGAGCTACACCCCCAGCCCTTTCGGGTTTTTTTTTTTGTTTTTTGTTTTTTGAGACAAGGTCTCATTAAGTTGCCCCGGGTAGCCTCGAACTTGCAATCCTCCTGCCTCAGGCTCTCAGATCACTGGCATTACAGGCATGTGCCACTAAATCCAACCCACAGTCCTTTTCCTAAGTAACAGCTTTTTCTATCATTCAGTATAGACAGTCCCCATCTTTTCTTATTTATTTATTAATATTTTTAATGTGGTGCTGAGGATTGAACTCCATGCCTCATACATGTGAGGCCAGCTCTCTCACCACTGAGCTACAACCCCAGCCCCTTTTCTTAAGCGTTTTTAATGTAGTTGTTTTTTTTTTAAATTACAGGTGAGAACAGGCCATATAACTTGCTTTTATTCCCTTTTGTTGTTATAAGTGTATTCTCAAGGCATAAAGCTATTGTAAACATTCATTAACTATTTCTGTCTTGTGCTTCCACTTTTTTTTTTGGTACCAGGAATGAACCAGGGGTTGCTTATTAACTCCTGAGCCACATCCCTTCTTTATATTTTATTTAGAGCCAGGGTCTTGCTGAGTTGCTAAATGCCTTTCTGAGTTGCTCAAGGCTGGCTTTGAACTCACAACCCTCCTGCCGCGGCCTCCCAAGTCACTAGGATCACAGGCGTGCACCACCACACCTGGCTTACTTCCACTATAATTTATTTAACCAATTCTCTAATAGTAGAATTCAGGCTACTGCTAATTTTTTGTGTCAATAAATCATTGCCCACATGAAGTAGAAGTATGCTACAATTTTTGCAAAGGGAGAAAATCTGGGGAGAGCAGAGATCACGAAGGGCAAGAGTTGATGGGAGAGGAAGTTTTACTATGTACATTTTATGTCTTTGGGGTTTTGAACCATATATACCCTATTCAATATAAGGCATCTGAAAATAAATTGTTAATCGTGAAGATGCCAAGTAAATGTTTTTGATTCCAACAGTAAGATTAACTTTGATGTTAAGAAATGTAAAAATCTTTCTTAATCAGCTGTCAGCTGCAACAGATCGGATTTGTTCACTTCAAGAAGAACAGCAGCAATTAAGAGAACAAAATGAATTAATTCGTGAAAGAAGTGAAAAGAGCGTAGAGGTGAGAAATTGATCTTATGGTTGGGTGGCATGTTTCTCACTCAGATGTACCCATCATCAGTCTCAAACTCATATAGTTTTTTCTTGGTGTCTGTGGGAGACTGGTTCTAGGATCACCTCCCCAGGATACCAAAATCCAAGTTCATTATATAAAACAATGTAGTATTTGCATACAGCCTATGTACATTTGCCCAGATACTTTAGATCAATCTCTAGATTATTCAAAATACCTCATGTGGTGTAAATGCTGTATCAGTAGTTGTTATCCTGTATAATGTAGGGAATAATGACAAGGGGAAAAAGTCTGTATATATTCAATACAGACTAATTTTTCCCCCAAATATTTCCAATTTGTGATTGGTTAAATCTACTGATAAAGAGCCTGCAGGTGTGAGGGCTGATGATAGTTTGTTTTTGTTTCTGCTTTTTTAGGAGGGTACCATGGTTTGAACTCAGGGACACTTGACCACTGAGCCACATCCCAAACCCTGTTTTGTATTTTACTTAGAGACAAGGTCTCACTGAGTTGCTTAGCGCCTCAGTTTAGATGAGGCTGCCTTTGAACTCGCAATCCTCCTGCCTCAGCCTCCCGAGCCACTGGGATTACAGGAGTGTACCACCGCACCCAGTCTGACTATAGTTTAATAATGATCCAGTTCTCGGAATGTACCTTTGATGTCAGAAAGTGCTTCCTATTACTGTCCCTGCCAATGTCACTCTCAGGCCCCCTGGACCACTGGGACTCTGTCACCTTATGGGCCTTTGCATGCCAAGGTTTCTGTTCAATCTTCAACTTCTCACATGCTGAGTCTTCTGTAATGTCATCTCTGGTACCCACAGATGGGCTTGTACCCTCCTCCCATATTCCCATAGCTCTTTATACATCCTCCTTCATAGAATTCATGTATTATTTTGTAAAATTGCCAGCTTGCAACTATCTCACCTGATGGTTTTAAGGGTAGAAACCATATCTGATTCACCATTAAATCCACCCAGTGCTTAATAAAAGCATAGTCAATAAATACTGAGTAATGGATTGGATAAAAGCCTTTCTTGCTAGAGTCTCTTATACTGTTTTAAAGAAAATTAAATATAAATTTGCTATTTGAACTTTTAAAAAATCTATTGGCTTGCTCTCATCCTTTATCTTTAAGTTCTAATATATTTATGAATTTCACCTTTATCATGCTAAAAAAGCAGAAATTGTCCTATATGTTTTCTGAGTTATGGTATATCTTTAAATACTCTGTAGTTTGTTTTCCATAAGCAAACCATTCCTCTTGGTGTTCTTGATTGCTGTAGATAACAAAACAGGACACCAAAGTTGAGCTGGAGACTTACAAGCAGACCCGGCAAGGTCTTCATGAAATGTACAGTGATGTGTGGAAGCAGTTAAAGGAGGAGAAGAAAGTTCGACTGGTAAGTATGCAAGACTAAGCATCCTTGGGAAGAATTTTTCTGTAGCCCTCCAAGTTAAATCTGTCTACGGTTTCTGTTTTTGTTTATTGTGTGTGTGCCAATGTGGATAACCAGGTATTGAACTCAGGGGCACTCGACCACTGAGCCACATCCCAGCCCTATTTTGTGTTTTATGTAGAGATAGGGTCTCACTGAGCTGCTTAGTGCCTCGCATTTGCTAAGACTGGCTTTGAACTTGCGATCCTCCTGTCTCAGCCTCCCAAGCCACTGGGATTACAGGTGTGTGCCCCCATGACCATCCCTGTCCGCACTTTCCACATGTATGCTAAAATCTGATGACACTCACAGAAAGTCAGAAATTGTTAATTTTTTAAAAATCGTATGTTTTTATATTTTGTTCCCATTTTATAAACTGTTTTTAGAGGTTGCTGTGAGATTAGACGCACGGCAATTTCTTTGACAATACCATTCTCTTAAGCTAGTATTTCCACTTATCTGTCAGTGGTCCATTTTTTTTTTGGTACTGGAGATTGAACTCAGGGGCACTCGACCACTGAGCCACATCACCAGCCCTATTTTGTGTTTTATGTAGAGACAGGGTCTCACTGAGTTGCTTAGTGCCTCGCCCTTGCTGAGGCTGGCTTTGAACTCGTGATTCTCCTGTCTCAGCCTCCTGAAGTGCTGGGATAACAGGCTTGAGTCACTGCGCCCAGCTCCAGTTTTTTATTAAATACATTTTTTTTTAAAATATCTTTATTTTATTTATTTATTTTTATGTGGTACTGAGGATCAAACCCAGTGCCTCACGCATGCGAGGCAAGCACTCTGCCACTGAGCCACAACCCCAGCCCCTATTAAATACATTTTTTTTCTTCTTTTTGGTACTGGGAATTGAACCCAGCAGACTTTTTTTTTTTTTTTTGAGACAGGATCTTGCTAAGTTGCAGAGACTGGCTTTGAACTTGAGATCCTCCTACCTCAGCTTCCTAGAGTTGCTGGGATTTTGCCACCACACCCCATATTAAGCCCAATTTTTTCCCCTTTCTCCTCCAGCTTTATTGGAATAGTTTAAAATTACATTTACATTTTCTATTTTCTAGGACTTCTGTTGCTTTTTTAAACCCAATTCGTAGCTGGCTTTATGTGCTTCCTTGAATGAATGTGGGGCAAAGTGTCCTAAAAGTTATTCAGAATGAAAAGAACCATTAAAAAATCGTTAGCATAGCCGGGCGTGGTGGTTCACGCTTGTAATCCCAGCACTTAGGGAGGCTGAGACAGGAGAATCATGAGTTCAAAGCCAGCCTCAGCAATGGCAAAGGCGCTAAGCAACTCAGTGAGACCCTGTCTCTACATAAAACACAAAATAGGGCTGGGGATGTGGTTCAGTGGTCAGAGTACCCCTGAGTTCAATCCCCGGTACCAAAAAAAAAAAAAAATCGTTAGCATGCATGAGGCTCTAGGTTCAATCCTGGCAGCACAAAATGGTTGCATATTTTTTGCCTTAAACTAGCAAACCATTCCAGAGATTGTAACATTTCAACATCAGTAGCCAGGCGCTGTGACGCACGCCTATAATCCCAGCACTTTGGGAGGCTGAGACAGGAGAATTGCGAGTTCAAAGCCAGCCTCAGCAATAGCAAAGCACTAAGCAACTCAGTGAGACCCTATCTCTACATAAAACACAAAATAGGGCTGGGGATGTGGCTCAGTGGTCGAGTGCCCCTGAGTTCAATCTCTGGTTCCAAAAAAAAAAAAAGAAACATTTCAACATCAGGTCCTTTCTAGCATTCAAGCACAAGACACATTTTAGATCATGGATTCTAATCTCTGGGTTTGGAAAACATGGTTGCTAGAACTGTAGGCTCATATTGCCAAGTCAGCTTTCTATTGACTTGATGTGAAGCCAAATTTAATTATATGATGAGGAAAAGGAAAGAAACATAATCTCCAGACAGACTTTTCTCAAACCTCTTCTGATTTGTAGTTTGTCTTTTAGTCATTGCCCAAGATACTACCCCAGTTAAATATATTTTCGTTATCTACTTTAATAGCATTTTCCTTGTAAATACCCTTTAAAGGAACTAGAGAAAGAGCTGGAGTTACAAATTGGAATGAAAATGGAAATGGAAATTGCCATGAAGCTACTGGAAAAGGATACCCATGAGAAGCAGGACACACTTGTTGCTCTCCGCCAACAGCTGGAAGAAGTCAAAGCTATTAACTTACAGATGTTTCACAAAGTTCAGGTGGGAATTGGCTTTGGGTCTATATCATAGGCTGGTTTCCTGCTGCTTTCCATGTGTTCCCTTTCAGTCTTACATCATCCTTCCTGAAGAATGGGCAAATACATACCTGTGAGCACCCAGTATGATTCAGACCTGGTCCTCAGCCCTCTTGTGTTACTACATTTATTTTATTTGATTCTGATAGCAATCCTTGAGAAATGAGGAGAAATGGAAATGACAGGGCAGAACCAAGTGGCTAAATCATATAACCCTGCTAGCACAAACTAAGGCATGATGTCTTTTTAATCCAAGCCAAATTTTATCAGTGTCTCCCAACTGTTTACTTCTATTTCAGTGACTCATTGTGTGCACTAAGAGATGGAGAAGGGAATTAAGGATCGCATTTAGTATTGTCTTCTCAAATGTTGCCATAAAGTTAGTCTTGCTGAACCTCTAGGTCACATAGCTAGTTGCTTGCTTCTCTTAATGTCACTTCAGAGTGATCAAAGGGAATTATTCCAGAAAGAATCAATCAGAGTTTGAAAAATAGCATCTAAAAATTATATAGCTTCTTTCCCAGAAGCTGTCCACCAGGGCACAATTCTGTGTCCTTCTTAAAACTTTTCTTTCTTTCTTTCTTTCTTTTTTTTAAGTTCTGGTTCCTATTTTATTGCCAAAACAGATATACTTCATTTTGCATGGACATAATTTGACTCTTACTTCCAGTAATGTCTATGTCACAGTGAAAGTAGACAGTACTAAGAAACTAATTTCTTCTGCCTTTAAAAAAAAAAAAAACTGTTATGTAACCAACGTTTTAATAGCAATAATAAAAATTGAAGTAAGACAAAAGAAGAATGGAGGAAAATAATTTCATCCTCTCTACAAATTATCTATTTTAATTTTTTCATGTTTTCTGTTTTGGGACCATAGAGAAACATAAATTGAGTTAGTGTTGTGTGTTAGGGGATAACCACTATAATAATTTAGTAAACCCTAAAATAGAATAGCTTAAAAATATGGAAGTTTGTATTTCTGTGACAGAAGAGTTCCAGCGTGAACATTTTAGACAGCATATATACTCCCCACAGTTATTCAGGGACCTAGGCTAATGCACCTTTAGCTTTCCAGACCACTCTAGTTGTTACCATTCCTGAAATAAGGTGGGAAGAAAAACAAAAGTTCAGGGCCAAGGACTTTCTGTCTAGCAGTGAGACACAATTTGCACACATCACTTCCAGTCAGTCCTGTGGGAAAGGGTTAGTCACCATGGCCACACTTGGCTTCAGGGGGATTCTGGGAGTGTCATCTTTTCTGGGCTACAGGCCTGATAAAGGGGAGAATAACTGTGAGTCTGTATAATAGCCAGCCCCACAGAAACTGTTGTTGAAGTCCCATCTGGTTCCTTCTCCAAATCTGTAGCCCATTGCTGATGGTAAGCACTTTCCAACAGTCCATGTACCCTAGAGCTGGAAGACAGTTGTTTCTCACAGTACCCCATCATATCTAGTGCAAGATGGTAAAACAGAAACAAGATGCACCCAACAGAAGCACCCATTTGGAAAAGCGGGGAAAGGGAAACATGGCAGGCAGTCGCTCATAGCAGTTGTTTATGCCCTCTGGGTAGGAACTGTAAAGGCTGTGGCACCTAATGGTAGGCTCTGTTTCATAGCACATTTTGCTTCTGTGGTACTGCCTTCTGAAAGAAGCTCTATCTATCAGCTGAGGTCCACTGTCTTCCTCAGCAATATTCAAAGGGCAATTAGAGACCGTGTCCACAGACAATGAGTAGGTTTAATGGCCAGCTTTTTGCTGGTGTCACTTTGCCAGCCTATTAGTTGTAATAGAGATCAAACAGCCATAAGAATTTTTCAGACCAGACTCGTGGCTCCTTTGATAGTACAGTTGCCTCATTCATGGCCTATGGTCTGTCAGTGAGCAGAGTTCATTGAACACAGTTCTTACACCTGCCTCATTACTTACTTTCTTTGCTTGTCAGTGTCTGTGTATCTCTGTCTCTGTCTTATTAACAGCAGATAATCCAAAACAATAGTTTTAGGTGTGAGGGAACCAACCTTGATCTGATTTTTGCTGCTTGGGAATTTTGTTTTGATGCTGGGAATCAAACCCAGGACTTCATGTATACTAGGCAAGTGATTTACCACTGAGCTATATCCCTGTACCATGTGGGAAGTTTTATAGAGCCTTTATTACTCAGTTTTTAGTCTTATCTCACATGTTGTAGGTCCAGAGCAGTTAGCTTTACAAACTCTGTGAGGCCCCTGCCTATGGACTCTGTATTCCTGTGCATCTCTCTTTACAAACCTGGGCTCTCTGGGCTCTTTCCTACTCCCAACACCTTGCCCAGATAGCAAGGATAGCCAACACATATTAGCATTCTGGCTCTTCTCAGCCACTTTCCTTGGAGCACGAGCAGAGTTGACATGTGCTTTGTTTTCCAAGTTTAGGTGAGTGGTAGTTTTACTAACTGCTTGCCATAACTAACAAGGATCCCCAGCTTTCTGGTTTGTTGCTTCTGCTTTGGCAAGTCTCACCCCATCTGCTGAGTCACTGCACATATGTTAGGCTTTTATTATGGCAGCACTGTGATCCAAGTACTCTCTGTTCCTGCTTAAGAATTGTGTCCACTTATTTTCACTTCAAACCCTTTCCAGTTCCAGCTTCAGATGTACACAGTTGAGTCCATCATATTCCTCACTTTGACACAGATGATAATATTAAATACCTCTTGGGGAATTTTTCTCCCTTTGATACTAGGGATTAAGCCCAGAGGCAGTTTACCACTGAGCTACATCCCCAATCCTTTTTGTTTTTCATTTTGAGACAGGGTCTCACTGAGTTGCACAGTCTAGCCTTGAACTTAGGATCCTACTGCCTTAGCCTCCTGAGTCCCTGGCATTACTGGCATGGGCCACTATACCCAGCTTTCTCTGAAATTTCTGTTCTGTTTGATGGTTATTTTTTAATGACCACAGCTTTACAGTATGTTTTAATAGCACATTGTATTAGTTTGCTAGGGGTATTATAACAAAGTACCGAAAACTGGATGGCTTAAGAGAAATTTCCTGTCTCAGTATTCTGGAGACTAGAAGTCTAAGATCAGAGTGTCAGCAGAGTTGATTTTTTGGAAGCTGTAAGGAAGCATCTTTCCCATCCCCCTCCTAGCTTTTGCTGGTTCCTGGCAACCCTAGCATTCCTTTCTTGGTGAGCATCATCCCCATCTCTGCTGTCTTCTTCACACGTCATTCTCCCTGCATGCTCGTCTATGTGCACACAGCACCCTCTCATACTCATCGACAGTATCAGTAGAATTAAATGTAGATGTCAGCAATGGGAACCACTAGTGTTGGAAGTAAGGGCAGTCTTTTGGGACTGACCTTTCCACCGTGGGCACTAACTTTGCATAATTAGTATCAGAATTGAACTGTAAGACACCCATTTGTTGTCAGCATTTGGTTGTTGGTGTGGAAACACCCACACATTTCATGTCAGAGTGTTGTGAGAGCCAGGCACAGCGGTACAAGCCTGTAATCCCAGCAGTTTAGGAGTCTGAGGCAGAGGATTATGAGTTCAAAGCCAGCCTTATCAACTTAGAGAGGCTTTAAGCAACTTAGTGAGACCCTGTTTCTAAATAAAATATAAAACAGGCTGGGAATGTGGCTCAGGGGCTAAGTGCCCCTGGATTCAATCCCTGGTACCAAAATTTTAAAAAAAGAAGGGCTATTAGAAAAAACAGACCAACCTCACCTTCATTATATTCTGCTTTCTCATTTTGCAGGTTTGCTCTATAACTCATTTTCAACTTTTGAAATGCATGCTCATTTCTTTTGTCTTTATTTCATTAAAAAACATTTAAAGGTTGTCTGGAGATATAGCTCAGTTGGTAGAGTGCCTGCTGCCTCACATGCACAAGGCCCTGGATTCAATCCCTAGCACCATACACACACACACACATACACACACACACAAAATTAAAGTTAAAAATTAGCCACCAGAACTACTTGAGGGGTCTAGGGAGAAACTCAGTGATAGAGCACTTGCCTAGCATCTAAGAGGCCCTGAGGGTCTATCCCCAGCACCATACACACACAAAAATAAAATTATCTGTGCCTAGCTATTTGACAAAAGTACTTCGTCATCCAAGAAGCACATTTTTCTCACATTTTGGCATCCCTGAAATCAAGATACCTCTTACAGTCAATGGCATGGCATGTTTCAGTTTTCTTTTTTCATAGTACTTTAAATGATGATATGTCTTCAATGTAGTGAAATACCATATAGTGTTTATTTTTTGTTTTGTTGCAGTACTGGGGCTTGAACTCTGGAGCATTCTGCCTCTGAGCTATATCCTTAGCCCTTTTTAAATTTTAATTTTAGACCAGGTCTTGCTAAGTTGCCCAGGCTGGCCTCAAACTTGGAATTCTCCTGCCTCAGCCTCCTTAGTAGGTGGTCAGAGAATATAGTCTGTATGTCACTCAGAAATTTTATTAGGACTTCTGTTTTCAGCCTTTTGTATCCTTTTATTTTAAAGGTGTCTCTTGTAAACATACAAGAGTGTCCCCTCCTGGGTACTTGGAATCTGTTGTGATTAAAAGCCTGAACTGAGAAAGTCATACAGATGTGGGAATAAACTCAGCCCTACTCCTCTAACCTTCAGCTAGTTGCTTTCTCTTTCTAAGTAAGGGAACTCTTTTAATGGGAGAAATGGGGCTATCAGTGCCTCCCTTAGGGACCCCTAAGAGCAGGTGTCAGATGAATTGGCAGATGTGCCTGGCACAGGGGACAGCTCAGGAACACTGTGTCTGCTCTGACTATGGAGGGTCAGACTCCAGTACCTCCCTCTTTGCTCTTCGTCCTGTTAGCAGAGCTGAGAGCCTTGACCCAGTTTGTCTTCCAAGGATCTAGGGAAGAACAGCAATTAATGAAATATTCTTGAAAGTGTTAAAAAGTACAAGGTTAACATTTAGACCCCATTTGTAATGTGGAACAGACATGGGGCAAGGGTGGGCAGCATGTAAACCCCTTTCCTTGCTTTTTTAGAATGCAGAGAGCAATTTACAGCAGAAGAATGAAGCCATCACATCTTATGAAGGAAAAACAAATCAAGTTATGTCTAGCATGAAACAAATGGAAGAAAGGTAATCATTTCCCCTGGCAGATAGTCCATCCCTAGAATATGCTAGGCATTTTGGGGTCCTGGAGATGTACTCTTAGTCCCTCTTAGGAGTGCAGACAAGTTGGGGTGACTGCCCTTCTTCAGGCCCATAATCTTGCCCAACAAGAGGACTAGATGCAGCAGTGTGACATAAGCACATAATCAATTAATCTACCTTTTGGTCACTATGAATCAGATTGTCCTCTCAGGGGTTAGAACCATACAATGAGTGCCTTTTCACTGATACTGATTATTTCACATTTATGTATCAAGTCATCAATGGAGCACAGTAGTTTCCAAAAATAGAACATACAAATATGGGTAGCTGATTTTTACAAAGGTAAGAATACAGTTTATGATAAGGGAGAGTCTTTTCAGTAAATGATATTGGAATAATTAGACATCTGTATGCAAAGCAAGGAACTTTAGTGTATACCTCATGCTTCTACAATAGTTAACTCAAAATGGATCATAAATTTCAATGTAAAACTAAAAACTATAAAGCTTTAGAAGAAAACATAGAAAATCTCCACTATATTAGGGTAGGTAAAGACATCTTTTTTGCAGGTATTGCACAAAAGCATGATCCACAGGAGAAAAACTTGATAAATTAGACTTCATCAAAATTTTAAACTTTCGGGGGTTGTGGCTCAGTGGCAGAGCGCTTGCCTAGCATGTGTGAGGCACTGGGTTCGATCCTCAGCACCACATATAAATAAATAAAATAAAGGTCCATCAACAACTAAATATGTATATATAAAAAAAAATTTTTAAACTTTCATCCTATGAAAGACATAGCAGAATAAAAGGGCAAGATGTAAATCTGGAGAAAATTTGCAGATCACATATATGACAAAGAACTTGTATCCAGAATTTATAAAGAACTTTTAAAAACTCAAGCAAACAAGCCGGGCGCTGTGGCTGAAGCCTGTAATCCCAGCACTTAGGGAGGCTGAGACAGGAGAATCTTTAGTTCAGAGCCAGCCTCAGCAACAGTGAGGCACTAAGCAACTCAGTGAGACCCTGTCTCTACATAAAACATAAAATAGGGCTGGGGATGTGGCTCAGTGGTCGAGTGCCCCTGAGTTCAATCCCCAGTACCAAAAAAAAAAAACTCAAAACAATCTGGTTTAAAAATGGGCAAAAGTTTTGAACAGATATTCAGCGGAGAGTATATGGACAGAACATAAGTACATGAAAAGATACTCAGTATCAATAGCCATTAGAGAAATGGTGAGATCCCACACATCTATCAAAACTAGTTCTTTCTTTCTTTTCTTTCCTTCCTTCCTCCTTCCCTCCCTCCCTTTCATCCTTCCTTCCTTCCCTTTTTTTTTTTTTAAATACCAGATCTCACTATGTTGCCTAGACTGGCCTTAGGTGATCCTCCCACCTCAGCCTCCTGAGTAGCTAGGACTATAAGAATGTACCAACATAGCCGGGCATGGTGGCTCATGCTTGTAATTCCAGCACTTTGGGAGGCTGAGACAGGAGGATTGCAAGTTCAAAGCCAGCCTCAGCAACGGTGAGGCGCTAAGCAACTCAGTGAGACCCTGTCTCTACATAAAACACAAAATAGGGCTGGGGATGTGGCTCAGTGGTTGAGTGACCCTGAGTTTAATCCCCGGTACCAAAAGAAAAAATTATAAAAAAGAATGTACCAACATACCCAGCTAATTTTTTTTTTAAATGACAGCACCAAGTGCTGATGAGGATACAGAACAGTTGAAATTCTCATACATAACTGACAGGAACACAAAGTGGTACAACCACTTTGGAAAACAGTCTCTTAAAGACTAAACATCTGTGCAGGTCATGGTGGCACACGCCTGTAATCCCAGCAGCTCAGGAGGCTGAAGCAGGAGGATCGGGAGTTCAAAGTCAGCCTCAGCAACTTAGTGAGGCGCTAAGCAACTCAGTGAGACCCTCTGTTTAAATAAAGTACAAAAAAGGGCTGGGGCTATGGCTCATTAGTTGAGTGTCCCAGAGTTCAATCCCTGGTTACCCCCAACCCCCCCAAAAAAAGAAAAGCTAAACATCTTTATCACATGACCTAACAGTTGTGCCCCTAGACATAATTGTCCAAAAACTAGAACCAGTCCCAGTATCCTTCATTGGATGAATGGATGAACAAACTGTGGTACAACTATACAATGAAATACAACTTAGCAATTAAAAGGAATGAACCACCGACACAAAAATTTCGGTCGATCTCAAAGACATTATTACAAGAGAAAAAAAAACAGTCTTAAAAGGTTCTATTAAGTATAATTCTATTTACAGCAGTCTCAAAAAGATAATGCCATAGTGTCCCAGAACAGATGAGTGGTTGCTGCAAGTTAGGGATTAGGGAGAGGGTGTGACTATAGTGGGGTACAGTTAGGGTTTAGGAATGATAGAACTGTTCTGTGTCTTGGTTGTGGAGTATCTGTGTCTTGCTATACAGGTGCTAAGACTCGTGGAATTATACATATACACACACAGGTCAGTTAGACTTCAAGTTAGTTTTAAAATAAAAGAAAAAATTCACTGGGCTGAGGGTATAGCTTAGTGGTAGAGCCCTTGCCTAGCATGCTTGAAGCCCTGAACTCAATCCCTGTAACACTAACATGCACAGAGAGAAAGAAACTAATCAGAAGGCTAACCCAAGAGTTGAGTACCAGCCTGGACAACATAGCAAGATTCATAAAAAAAAGGAAATTATCAAGCCAGTTATTAACTGTACCTTAAACTGAAATGACCTTTTCTTACAAAGATGGAGTCCATGCATATACTTGCCTCTAGGTTACAGCACTCTGAAAGGGCAAGACAGGGGGCAGAGGAGCGGAGCCACAAGCTGCAGCAGGAGCTCGGCGGGAGGGTCAGCGCCCTGCAGGTGCAGCTGTCACAGCTGCACGAGCAATGGTAGGAAAGAGCTGTGGTAGGTGGAAACAAGCTGGGGAGCACTGGGAAGGTGGCTTCCAATCTTTTTTCTAATCTCCAGGAAAAATTGGGAACAAATGGTGTTGTAGTCCAGAGCTTTCCCCTAGCAAAGCTGGGATTAGGATGAGAGCATATATGCTAAGTGAAAAAACAATGAGAGAAGAGAGATAGCTCTTCCACATGAGATGAGAAGGTTTCAGGGATCCCACCATGTCCCCAGAGCTACTCAGATGAGCGGGAGGAGTCAGAGTTTAAGTGGAGTGTCACCTTTAACCTTAATCACCTTTTCCTTTCCCTTCCTTCCTCTCATACCCTTGGCTGGCTATAGGCTGTCATAAGGAGGATAAATACTGAATTTTCTTGACCCTCAGGTCTCTATCTCAGGAGAGGATTCACTCATATTGTTCCTTTCTGTCCATGGACATAACTGCCACGTGTGGGCCTAGCATTCCTGGTTTTTATGGAAGTGCAGGTGGCCCTGGGGCAAAAGGAAGCCTAACTTCACTGCCTTGTTGAAGGGCTTAGATGCCTGTGTGGAGATTCAGGTGGTTCTCCATTCTGTGTGGGGTGAATTGTGGATCTTCCATGAAAAACCCCCATAGAGACTAACTGGTTTGTTTTGGGAAAACAGCTCAAGTCTAGAGAAAGAGTTGAAATCAGAAAAAGAGCAAAGACAAGCTCTTCAGCGAGAATTACAGCATGAAAAAGACACCTCCTCTCTGCTCCGAACAGAACTACAGCAAGTAGAAGGATTAAAGAAGGTAAGGTGGGGCTGAGATTGTAGCTCAGTGGCAGAGCGCTTGCCTCGCATGCGTGAGGCACTGGGTTCGATCCTCAGCACCACATAAAAATAAATAAATATATTGTGTCCATCTACAACTAAAAAAATAAAAAATAAATTTTAAAAAAAAATTTTTAAAAAAAGAAGGTAAGGTGGAATGTCCTTGAGAGAAAAAGCATCCAGCAGTCCCCATGCTCCTCTGCTAAAAAGACGCTCCTGCCTACTCCTCCATGTGCCCTTTGTATGGGAGCCAGGCCTTGCTCCAGGGTTTGTTGCTGTTCCCAACCCAACAAAGCATCTGTCCTAGGAGGAAAAGGTACAGACAAATCTAAGTCAATAAGCCAACTAACCAAATAAACTCAGAGAATATTAAGTGCTATGAAAAGAATAAAACAGGAGGGTGTCCTCACAGTGAGGCAGAGGCATGAATGATGAGTAAAGACAGCCCCAGGAGACTGGGCAGGGTACCTTTCAGGCCAGCAATCCATTTCATTTGAGGACAATCACCATCTACTGGTAGAGAGTCAGTGGCAAGTTGGTAGGAGAGAAAACTAGAGTCATACAGGAAAGTTCAACATTTTTTAGCAAATGCCAGGCTATACTTTCACCCCAGAAGTTGGCAAGCCACTCTGCCTAGGGTCAGGTCATTCCTGGGAAGCAGACTGAACCAGAGCCCGAAATAAACTGTAGGGGAGACCTGAGGCATCCATTCCCCTTGGTATATCACCTCTGTCCTCTGGAGGCCCCAACTTGTTTGAAGATGTGTCCTGGATCCTGGGTCTTCAGTGAGCAAGAGAAGAGGGCCGCTAGTATGGCATCACTGCCTGGTTGTGGAATTGGACACCTCCCAGGAAACTCCGTGGCGATCTGAAATGTTTCCCTTAATATAATCTAGTCAGCCAGGTTCCCAGAAGTTTCCACCATTCTGGATAAAGTTGGTTGCAGCCTGGTGTACTGTGACCTGTAGGGGTCCTCCCTTGTTGTGGGGTCATGCAACAGGCTCCCAAGCCTGTTGCTTTTCCAGCAAGATTGAGCCAAAAGTGCACTGCCCTCACAATACCTTCCAGTGACAAGGACCCCTTGTCACCAGGACAGCTTCAAGACCTAAGTTTTGTTGCATTGATGAGGTAGTGGACACTGCTATGCAGTTAGAGCTAAGAGGCTCTCTTGGTTGCCGCTGTTAAGTGTCTTAAGTTGCTGGAGAAGGGAATGGTTCTGCAGTACTCAGTGAGGATGAGGGGGAGGCAGTAAGAGCGGACCTAGAGAAAGTTATGCTGCATCACAGAACATACCCCTCTATTCCTCCTCAAAACACTTTGGTCTGTATTTGAAGTACCCTTTCCCCACTTACCCCCAACAAAAGAAATACTGTGTCAGACATCACCAATAAGCCTCAGGGTGCCTTTGAGCTTTTAACAGGTTGTGGGTTCCCAAAGCACAGTGCAGCATGTCTGGGGAGCTGCCCATTGCTTGGCCTAAGCCTCACTGTTGTTCCCATTAGCCCAAAAACCCAAGTGACTTTCTGTGTCTCCATCCTGGCCCACCAGGTGTGCTGGCTCCAGGTGACAGACTCCCATTAAGCTTCCCTCCTCCACACAGCTCATCATATGGTCTCAAGCCTCCAGAGGGTCTTGCCATGTAACTCTTTTTCCAGTACTGGTGATACCTCGTACCCAGAACCCAGGGGTTACCACTGAACTACACCCTCAGTCCTTTTTAAACTTTCATTTTGGGACAGGGTCTCACTGAGTGGCCTTGAATTTGGGATCCTCTTGCCTCAGCCTTGAGCTACTGGGATTAAAGGTGTGCACCTAGCCGGGCGTGGTGGCACACGCCTGTAATCCCAGCACTTAGAGAGGCTGAGACGGGAGAATCGCGAGTTCAAAGCCAGCCTTAGCAACGGCGAGGCGCTAAGCAACTCAGTGAGACCCTGTCTCTAGAAAAAACCCAAAATAGTGGCTCAGTGGTAGAGTACCCAAGTTCAATCCCCAGTACCCCCCCCCCAAAAAAAAGGTGTGCACCACTACACCCAGCACCTTCATATAGTTTTGCATAAGGCTCATTTATATACTTTTTGAAATGCCTGTTTTTAAAAAGTAATCCACAGATGTCTTGGATGACATTAATGCAAATATTAGAGCAAAATATTCCAATATAGCCAGATATGGTGGCACACATCTGTAACCCCAGCTACTATAGAGGCTGAGGCAGTAGGATTACAAGTTCAAAGCCAGCCTGGGCATCTTAGCAAGACCCTGTCTCAAATAAAGTAAAAAGGGCTGGTGGTATAGCTCAGTGGTAGAGCACTTACCTAGAATGCACAAAGGCCTGGGTTCAATCCCAAGGCACCAAAAAAAATCTGATCTGCTTGTTGATCTAGCTACTAAATCTTAAGTGGGGTGGCAGGGACAGCTTGTGATTCTATGTCAGACCTGGCTTATCCATTTTAGGAGCTGCGAGAACTCCAAGAAGAGAAAGTAGAGTTACAGAAGGTCTGTGATGAGCAAGAACAAGCCCTCCAAGAAATGGGACTGCACCTCAGCCAGTAAGAATCCAGCTTCCCTCACTTTCCCTTGGTGTGCAGCGCTGGAGGCTGGGTCTGGCAGGCTTGCTGTGGACTGTCCATTAGGAACTTGCACCAGTCCAATCTGCCCACCTCACTCAAACCTATTTCTTGTTAAAGGAGGCAGGGCCATTCAGGAGGCCTACCTGCTTTCAAGGGTGACCTCCTAGGAAGTCAGCCCTCCGGGGGACCAAGCCCTCATTTTTACCAACCATGGGGATTTTAATCAGCTACTAATTAATTCATTGAGAATATTCTTTTCTACTAACCAGAATACTCATGATGACTAACTTAACATCTAGGTCCTAAGTGTGATGCTGGATCAACTTGCAGTCAGCCCAGACTGAGCATGAGTGGTTGGATAAAGTAAGCCTGCCATGGGGTCAGCACATTGACCAGTCCTGCCCACTTGCCTTTTGGGGAGTTAACACTTGGATCCACCAGAAGCTATCTTTTCTGCCAGGTGCTGATGGAGCACAGACCCTGGTAGCCTTGACAGTTTCCCTTCCCATGAGAATGAGATGCTGCCCATTCTCAACTGCCCATTCACTGTCCCAGTCTGCACACCTGGCCCTAGGAGTAGGTTATACTGCAGATTGTATTTTCAAAATTGCATTTTCAAACAGTGGATAGATAGTGATCTCTTCTTATGAGTGAGGTCTTGTCTTGGTTGCAAGTGACAGAAACCCAACTCAAATTGGCTTTTAAAAAACTAGAAGTCAGGGATAGGGACATAGCTCAGTTGGTAGAGTGCTTGCCTCATATGCATAAGGCCCTGGGTTCAATCCCCAGCACCACAAAAAAAAAAAAAAAACAGGAGTCAGTCTACCTCCTACCTCTGCTGTCCTCCTTGTTGTATACCTCACAGGTGTGTCTGGTCCCTACAGGGGCAGGATGGTGCCCAGCAGGACCATCTATCAGAGGAAGTTCCTTTCTGCATATCTCCCACATAGACCTAAGGAGTTTACTTGCTGCTCTCCCAAGTCTTGGACCATCACTTGACACAAGTGCTATGACCATAGAGATGGGGGCCTGGTAACCAGCACAGCTGGGGCTCAGGTGTTTGTGGCCATAATAGGTCCATAGATGGGAACAAAAATGAGAATAAGCTAGAAACGTACTCAGGCAGCATGTAGATGTGTACAAACTTGGAAATTTTTTCCTCTCAGTCTGGAAAGGTCAAAGGACTTGCATTTTTAAGAAAAATAAGAGACAGGCATTGTCTGCTCAGGAGGCCGAGTCAGGATTGCAAGTTCAAGGCCAGCTTCTGCAACTTAGCAAGACCCCATCCTAAAATTTAAAAAATAGAAGAGGATAGGTATATAGCTTATTGGTAGAGTGCCCCTGGTTTTACTCCCCAGTATAGCCAAAAAGAGAAAGAAAATGTTATACTTTGGTGGGAACATGTTCTGTGTATTCCTGCATGCAGATGAAAATGCTGCCCATTCCCCATCTTCACCCACCCACTTTGGTGAGAGCTTAGACAAGCTTGGGGTTGCTGCTTAGCCCCCTCCCACCCTCATCCCTGCCTGCCATCTTCTGGGGCTGAGTGCCTTCAGTGCTCTAACCTGGCTGGGTACTTGCCTTGCTCTGGCCCCTGCCCCACTGAGGTCAGCTCCTTGAGCAAGGGCAGAGCCAAATGTCTGTCCCTATGCTCCAGTCACAGGCCAGCTCTTCAGGCATCTCAAACCGCACTCACCAGAAGCAGACTTGGAACTTGAGGATGGCCAGAGCAGGACACTTGGGTTTGCAGCCAGGGGCGTGCACCATGCTTCCTCCTACCTGTCCTCTCACACTGGACAAACTCAAGGCACAGCTAGAATTCACCCTTCTAATGAGACAGAGACCTCAAAAATGTCAGTGGTCTCTGATCTTGGAAATATCCCAGTCACCATGCTGCTCACAGCTGAGTTCTGTGGCTGTTACAAGGTCAGGCATATGCAACCCAGACAGGACTACCCAAGGAGTTACCTTCATGCTGTCTTCCCTTTTCTCTCTCCTGCAAGCCAGTACCAGGTGCCAGAGGAGGATAAACCTGTTCTCAGACCCCTCCACCAGCTAAGATTTCCAGTTCCTGTATCTTGGGGACATGTGGGTGCTCCCGAGTTGTGTTTTTCAGAGTTCTTGTGTGTTCACGCTGCCATCTTGACCTGATTTGCCAAAGCCTGTCCATCTGGACAGCCTCTGATCCTGTCAGTCTGCTGGCCTATTTCTGCAGCTGAACAGGGGAGGGAAGGAGCTGCCTGCAGATCGTTAGTAAATGCCTAATGCTGTTTTCTGATCCCTCATTTAGGAATCTGGCATGTTTCTCCCAGAGACCTGTTGTTTTGATAGTCTAAAGTCAATTTAGCTTGGTCTCAGCTTTTAAGAAGGACTCCAACTTCCCCCAAACTGCAAATGCATAGTTTCATTTTATTTGATTTAGTTCTGCCAGTTCAGACCATGTTCAGTCCTATCTCTATATGAAAAACTAAAGAATTGTTCTCAGCAATGGAATGGAAAATGAATGAAGCAAGAATAAAGGCATGGTGGCACATGCCTGTAATTCCAGCAATTTGGGAGTCCCAAGTAGGAGGATTGCAAGTTCAAGGCCAGCCTGGACAACTTGGAGACCATGTCTCAAAATTTAAGGGGGAAAAAAAAAAAAGGCCAGGGGTGTAGCTTAGTGGTTGAGTGCCCTTGAAATCCCCAGTACCAAAAGAAAAAAAAAAAAAACACCATGCCTTGTGAGCCTGCCCCTTGGAACACTGGCCAGAAGTGATAGAGACCAGAACAGAGCAGGAAGCCCTGCCCACAGCAAGCACGTCACAGGTCCAGCGTAGCCAGAAACCTGGGCTTCTTTGAGATCATTATCAATTTTTAAATGATCTCACAACTTTATTTATTTATTTTTTTTTTGGTACTGGGGATTGAACTCAGGGGCACTCAACCACTGAGCCACATCCTCAGCCCTATTTTGTGTTTTATGTAGAGGCAGGGTCTCACTGAGTTGCTTAGCACCTCGCCATTGCTGAGGCTGGCTTTGTATTTTTTTATTTTGTTTTTATTTTTTGGTACTGGGGATTTGAACTCAGGGGCACTCAACCACTAAGCCATATCCCCAGCCCTATTTTGTGTTTTATGTAGAGACAAGATCTCACTGAGTCACTTGGCACCTTGCCATTGCTGAGGCTGGCTTTGAACTTGGAATTCTCCTGTCTTAGCTTCCCAGAGTGCTCACAACCACTTTAAAATTTTTTCAAATCCTTGCAGGCTACAGTCTGTTCTTGGGCCAGATTTGATTCCAAGCTCAGACCCACAGCATTTCATTTTATTTACACGTAAGCCAGTGTGATGAGGTAACTGGGATGACACAAAGAAAGCATTTTAGAACTCAAATCTTGGTCTTTTCACTTCTTAGTCCTAGTGTTTTCACAGAGCCCATAGTCACTGTAGTTCGTTTTGTTACAATTCTAGAACCTCTCTCACTGCTACAAAATGATCTCTTTTTTTTGCCCCCCAGGTCCAAGCTGAAGATGGAAGACATAAAAGAAGTAAATAAGGCACTTAAGGTATTAGATTATTAATGTTATTAGCATAAGAATTATTACTCATTGCTGTAAACATGTGCATTTGTGTGTTCCCCAAATGGATGAGAATATGGTTGAGGCAGTGGTATTGATAACACAGTTCCATGTCACTTGACAGCAGCAGTAATTGACAAGTGGACAAATGTGAGCTGGAACCTAGATCTGCTGATTGTAGTTCCTCTGCCATCAGCTGTAGATTTAAAATAGGCCTCGACAGGTACCCTAGAGGAAGGAAAATGTGGAAGGGAGAAAGCTGGGATTTTTATCCATATATTTTATTTTTTTAATTCCCACAGTAAGTGAAGAACCAAAGATCATGATGTAGGTAGGCCCCACTGCAGAGCCCCGTGTCACTTCTGAGAACTTTAAACCTAGTTCTGAATTGTTTCTAGACAACTGAAAAGATTCTAAACAATTTTGGGGAAGGCAGAATGCATCATTCCACTTAAGAACAGGAACAAGCAGGAAATTCATGTGTGTGCTAGCTGGGGAGTGCGGAAAAAGAGGCAGACATTCCTAGGCTTGCCACCACTTCCAGAACAGGCAGCTCTACAGCCTGGCCTCCGAAAGCAAGGCAGCCTACCTGTCTGCAGGAGCTTTTCTGCTTCCTTTCTGCTTTGGCAACAGTGCCAAAGCAATCCTCATCCATCTGTCACCCTTTGTGTGTCAAGAACAGAGACTTTTGACGTTTCTGATATCTTAACTTCTCATGTACAATAGCAGGTCAGAGGCAAAAAAATTGTCACAGCAACTAACAGCAGTATGAACTTCTAGGTAACATCAGTTTATTTTGTCCCCAGGGCTAAGGATATGGCTTAGTGGTACAACACTCAATGTGTGTGAGGCCCTCAGTTCCATCCCCAAAACAGAAACAACAAAATCAACCCTCCCTTGTAGGCTGAAAGTTCCTTGGCTGTGATCTCTATAAGACGCCTGTCTTTATATGCCCCACCATACATAGAAATGCACACAGCAGTGACAGTTTAACTGCTCCAGAGGGAGGATATAATCATGGAACAGGACCCTGGAACTGCTTAGAGCCCTCTGAGATACAGTACATCCTGGGCACACATTTGGTAGCCCCAAGGGCCTGTTCCTCTAGCTCAGTCCTGAGGATCAGTTTGCAACCACAAAGTTATGTCCAGCAGATCCCAAGGGGCTGGAAAAGTACATCATGCTTTCGACTGGTCTGGAACACTGACCACAGTCCCTAAGGCTAAATAAAAGACATGTCCTGTTTTCCCTGAGAAAGGCCTCCAAAATTAATCTTTCAAACCCCTAATACCTTCAATATAATTGAACTAGGCTGCTTCCCAGGGCTGAGGGTGGGAGTTAGGCATTTGTGGGGACAAGCTTGAAGGCATCTATCACCCTAATGTTGCACATCTCTCCTCAGGGATCCGTGTCACCGCTTGTCATATGGCCCTTCTCCCATCCATCAGTTCAGGTAGTAACTCTGGATAGTGTCTCAGGCAGGGTTTAGAAAGCACTAGAAACTGACTCTGGTGACCTTGGCCAAAAGGGATTTATTAAAAGGGCAGGGGAGAAGCTCAGTAATAGGATGCTGGAGAGTCTTTCTCAAGGCCCAGTGGAAGACCAGAAGGCTGAGAGGGCAGGCACCATCTGGAACACATGAATGACAGCTGCAGTCATAGCAGTTTCCCCACATTACAGCCTTCTGAGGCCATATCTGGCAAAGCAGCAATGCCTCAAAAGGAAACCAGATAGGATTAGGGCAAGACAGTGGATGCAGCCAGACAGAGCTAATTTCTGTCCATCAGGGGCCAAGACATAAAATGGAATTCTAGGGTTTTCTTTCCTCCTCAGGGTCATACTTGGCTGAAAGACGATGAAGCAACACACTGTAAGCAGTGTGAAAAGGAGTTCTCCATTTCCCGGAGAAAGGTACGTAAGGGGTGAGTTGTAACCCCACTGAGATTTCCCCTTTCTCTGGTTTCTCGTCAAACCAGGTGTGTGAGACTGATCACACTCACTGGTCTGCAAATGAGCAATTCTCCCCCCCAACCTATGGATGCAGCTGGCTGTCCGACCTGACTGCCCCCCACTTTTGGGGCCCCTGGCCTGTAGAGGCCCTTCATCACCAGTCCTTTTTATGACTCAGCTGCTGTAGGGAAGTACACCATTGCAAATTTTCTGTATGCAACAGGACCAAAATCTGGCCAATGTAGGCAAAAACACAAGTCACAGGGTGCCTATGAAGTAGGAGGTCACCAAAAATTCAACTGGGGCCTCAGTCAGGGCATTTGCCCCAAGTGAATCTGCCTGTCTATGTAACCACCTCCAGGATCTGGTTAGAGTCCTAGGTCCTCCTCCTTTGGTCTAGGATGGACAGGGTCTTGAAGAACAACCTCAGCGAAACCATTTGGGTGGAAACAGGCTGAATGTGGAAAGCACAAACCAATACTGGGAATTGAGGGGATCACTACCAGGAAGGGCAAGTCCTATCCCACTACCACTACCACCCCATCCACCACCATCAGGTTCCATGTCCTCATCTGCTCCTATTAATAGCCTTTGGGAAAGAGGAAGCCAGAGTTCCAAATTCTTGCCAGTGCCATACAGTAGGTTAAGAGCTGGAGACACCCCCTCCCGCCTTTGACATGCTTGTCTACAGTGCAGGCTGCACTGGCCTCAGGTAAGTGGTTTGGTTCAAGGTCTGGGTTTAGGAAGAGGATGCCCTTGTCACATACTCAAGAAACCCAAGCACCTAAGAAGTTCATGGCAGCAATTTATAAAGTGAGTGACTCCCTCACCCGCCAAGAGGCTGGCTAAAAACGCTGGGTCACCACTCTGGAATGCAGCAATTACAGGGAACTCTGTCTAGCTGTTTGTAGCACTGGGATTACTAGACAGTGTCACTGTGGGGAGGGACCGCAGTGGGTGTGCCAGATCACATCTCCCTGGGGGTCTGTGACTACCTTTTTCCTGTCCTCCAGCACCACTGCCGGAACTGTGGCCACATATTCTGCAACACCTGCTCCAGCAACGAACTGGCCCTGCCCTCCTACCCAAAGCCAGTTCGAGTGTGCGACAACTGCCACACACTGCTGCTTCAGCGCTGCTCCTCCACTGCCTCCTGAGGCCTGGCCAGCCACTTTCAGGAGCCTCAGCCTGCTCAACTCTGTCCTCAGGGCACAGGGCAGCCTTGAGTGCAGTGCCAAACGCGCTCTCTAGGTGCCACCGAGGCTTGGGAGGTTTCGTTTCCCAACAGAATTAAAGAATGAAATCCCCACTGGGTGACTGGTACTCTGGAAGACAGTGTGTCAAGTGGCAGCTGAGCACCAAGTATGGAACTAACTGCTGGACTGAAATTCTTCCATCTGCTTGGTTACATCACTGACTTTGGTCCATATGTAAATTCATGATTTTGCTACTGTCATTTTTCACTTCTCAAATTTATCTACTTTGCAGCAGTTATACTAGTAATGCACTGAGGTTTTTCTCTTCCCCCATAAAAATGTTGATTTGTGCAATGCTTTACACTACTGTCCTTATGCTGTGTCTGCTTTAGGTAAAAGATTTGCTATTCTATGCCCTTGTCAATGTCTCGTTGGCCATGCAATAAAGTCATTTATTTTTCCCTGGAGTGTACAAAAAGCAAGCCTGTGCCAACTACAGAAGCCTGGGGTACCCTGCCCTCCAGCTTGTTCCTGCAGGCCTCACACAGCCAGGAAAGCTAGGTTTGAGGTGAAGGTGCTTTGGAGTGAGCACTGCCCAGGCTCAGGCTGCCAAGGACAGGTTGGGGCAGTGGCCATAAGAAGCTTGTCATCAAAGCTCAAAAGTCAGCCGGGCGCGATGGCTCAAGCCTGTAATCCCAGCACTTAGGGAGGCTGAGACAGGAGAATCGCAAGTTCAAAACCAGCCTCAGCAATGGTGAGGTGCTAAGCAACTCAGTGAGACCCTGTCTCTACATAAAACACAAAATAGGGCTGGGGATGTGGCTCAGTGGTCGAGTGCCCTTGAGTTCAATCCCCAGTACCAAAAAAACAAGCTTAAAAGTCATTCACTTACAGAGATGTTGCTTAACTTACAACATGGCTACCCACATCCAGATAAACATTAAGTCAAAACTGCATTTACTATACCTAATCTATCAAATATCATAGCTTGCCTGAAATATGCACTTACAGTTGAGCACTCATCTAACATCCTATTTTATATAAAGCACATATAATTTATTGGAAAACAATGGTTGGGCACTTCAACACCAGTGAAAGTTGAAAAACGACAAGCTGAACCATCTTAAATAAGAACCATCTGTTTAAGTGGGAGTGGATAAATGATAGATGGAAGAACCTGTGGAAAAGCACCTGTCAGGCAGTCAGTTCTTGATTTCATAAGTAATGTTAGTACACTGGGCCTAGTGGTACACTCCTGTAATCCCAGCAACTCCAGAGACAGGACAGCAAATTCAAGTGCAACTTTAGCAACTTAATGAAACCCTGCCTCAAAATAAAAAAGGACTTGGGCTGCTGGGATTGTGGCTCAGTGATGGAGCGCCTGCCTTGCACCCCGGTACCCAAAAAATAAAGACGAGATGTAGTTCAGTGGTAGAGCACTGCTGGGTTCCAGCCTCACCCCTCACCCCCACAAAAAAAGTGCTAGGACAGGTACTGTTTTGGACTGTTCTGGAGCTCCACCTGAAGTCAGTCCAATCTGGGCCTCAAGCTTCCAACCTTCTAAGCTGACACCTTGCTTTTTTAAAAACCCATGCCTTCACTTCCCACCAGTTCCTTAGCTTGACGTTAGTTATACCAGTCCTGCCCTAATAGAATCCAACAATGACTCTCTTTCCTTGGGCTTTTCCTCCAGAAGGCTCACCCACAGCCTCAGTCAGCCCTGTCAAACCAAACTCCACATCTATTGCTCCTTTCAACATCTATTTTACAGATGGAAAAATGCAGGAGGTTCACAGCACGGTTAGGCCCCAGGATTTACCTAGACCCCTACAGCATGGAACTGCACAGCAAGGCTTCAAAAGTAGATCTGCGGGGCTGGGATTGTGGCTCAGTGGTAGAGCGCTTGCCTTGCATGCGTGAGGCCCTGGGTTCGATCCTCAGCACCACATACAAAGCAATAAAATAAAGACATTGTGTCCATCTACAACTAAAATATTTTTTAAAAAAACTAGATCTGCTCCTCATCTAAGCTACAGTTTTCAAACCCTATTAGGAAGCACATGGTATCACAATAGGCTACATACATATCCAAGCACTGTTAACCCCACACAGGGTCCAAAACTTTTTTTAGTATTATCTGTACCTTGTTTTCAGTGCACCCAATCTGAACTCCAACTTGTAAGGAGCTTTAGGCAAGTCACTTCACTTCTGAGCATTAGGTCTCATCTGCACACACAGAAAAGGAAGCGAAATAATACCTTTGCACATCAACACTGCTCTGAATGTTCAATAAAAAAATTTCACATGAAAATCCCCACCACTATGCCTCATTTACCAAGTAGTTTAAGCTGCTTATCCCCTTTTCTTCACCCAACTTCAACAATGGACAAAGGTCCAAAGCTACCAACACTTAGCTGTCTCAGTGGTCAAGATGACTTACACTCAGAATTCAAATATACATTTGAACTCTAGAACCTTCAGTCCCTTGTTCAGCACCACACATCCCAATCTAAGAGGGCCAGCCAAGTAGTGCTTCTCAAACATTAACATGCAGGTGATGAGGGAGACTGGGAGCAGGGTGGTATTCAGGTCTTATTTAAAATGCAGATTCCTGGGGCTGGGAGTATAAAAGTGATCTAGCTATTGCCTAGTATTTGGTTCAATTCCCAATACTACCCCTAAAGGAGACTGTAGTCGTTGTTAACAAGGTCCCAGGTGATGGGGCTGGTTCATGAAGCACAAAGACCTTAAAAACCATAATGAGAGCTGGGCATGGTGGTGCATGCCTGTAATCCCAGCGCTTAGGGAGGCTGAGACAGGATAATCACAAGTTCAGACCAGCCTCAGCAATGGTGAGGCACTAAGCAACTCAGTGAGACCCTGTCTCTAAATAAAACACAAAAAAAATAGGGCTGGGGATGTGGCTCACCGTGATTTCAATCCCCAGTACGAAAAATAAAATAAAACCCATAATGGTTCTAGCCTCATTTTTTAAAAGTCCCAATGCCTAGGCCAATCCTCCTACCTCAACTAAATTAGTGGGATTATGTTATGTGCCACCACATTTCTAGCCAGGCCGAGTGTTTCAATAAAGATGTTCCTTAATCCTGAGTGTAAAACTTACCTGAAAGACCCAAAGAATTCTCAAGGCTGTTCAACATTTACCAAGAACTCAGGGGCAGCACCAAGTTTAGCCCAACATTATAATTCCAACTCTCAGTACTGCCTCCCCTGAAAATTATCTCTAGACCTGTTTAAGACAAAAGCTACATGATACATTCTAGACCTTTCCATCCACTAGTATGGAACTGCATTGTCCACTCAGTAGGGCATGTAACCAAGCAACACCTGCAGAGCCCTCCATTTAAGTCTTCTATGTGCAGTGCTGTCAAGGAAATCAAGAAATGAACAAAACACTTTTTGAAGTCTATTCACTGTATTACCTACCACGTAAGTACCAAGCTTAAAAACCTTCAGGATGAGCATGGTTATCATTTAACAAGACAGCTTTAAAGGCCACAAGCCCACACCCACTTCATTGCAACCTAAATTCTAATCTTAATACCCTTTGACTCTAGAGGAATGCCTAATTCCCAAACCACAGGGCCCTTATGGATCTACTAAAGAGCTTTCTTGGTCTGTATCTCTAAGAACTGCCTTAACTTGTATATAAATGTTTGCTAGTAAACATCATTTGAACATTTGCATTTCAGTGTATGAAATTGAAGCTTAATTATGTGCATGCTAAGAATTACTACATGGTATTTTACTTGGTTTGCAAGGCAATGGAGTTTTGCTTCCAAATGGATTTTAAAATTAGGAATTAAGCAAAAATGTAAAACTGAAAACCGCAATTTCAAAAGTGTGAGGGGGCTAAGATTGTACCTCAGTGTTAGCATAGATTAACTATGAGGCACTGGGTTTGATCCTCAGCACCATGTAATAAAGGTATTGTGTTCATCTACAACTAAAAAAAAAACTTAGGGCTGGATGTGTGTATGTGTATGTATATATATATATATATATATATATATTTTTTTTTTTCCTCCCAGTGGCAGACTGCTTGCTTTGCATGGGTGAGGCCCCAGGGTTCACCATAACAAAAATAAAAACCATCTATGAACACCTTTTAGAAGACAACCCATATATTCAAAATTCAAAAAACGCAATCAGTGAAGAGGGAAGCTTCCAGCCACCCCCTTGCTTCTGGCATTTCTTTTAGCCATGCCTAAAGGCCTCCCAGACATGCAGGCCATGCAGTGAGGGCGTAGCAGAGCTCCCCTTTGCTTTATGCAAATGCTTACAAGTTACAAGCAGCTCAAGGCTGGCATGGTGGTGCGCACTTGTAATCCCAACACTTTGGGAGGGGGAGACAAGAGAATCACGAGTTCAAAGCCAGCCCCAGCAACGGCAAGGTGCTAAGCAACTCAGTTAGACCCTGTCTCCACAGAAAACACAAACAGGGCTCAGGATGTGGCTCAGTGGTCAAGTACCCCGGAGTTCAATCCCCAGTACCAAAAAAGAAAAAATAAGCAGCTCAGATCAGGTCCTGTGCAGCCAGGCCAAACCACATACAGCTCTTCCACAAGGGCCCCCAAGCCAAGTTTACCTGCAGTTGCACTGAAGGGAAGTCTGAAGACATCTATACAACAGCCTCAACTGCCGAGCCTCTCTGCCAGTCAAGAGACGAGGACCTACGCCCCAGGCAGGAATAGAGCACCAAGAAACAGTCCACATGACACTGAAGCATAGACAAGACAAAGTGCAGTTTTTAAAAGGAAGATTTATTTGACAAGTTTCACTTAGCGCAATACACCTAAAAGGAAATCACAATACAATGAAGATTTAAATCAAGGCCTCAGAATTTCATACAAACACCAAGACCAAAATCCTAAAGTATTGGTATTGCGTCTCAAATTTTCCCCATTAACTTAAAAAAAAAAAAAAAAAAAGCTTAAACTTACGTGCCTTACAGGTTATTAAATGAAACTAGAATTAACAAACATGCCAAATGTTTCACTTTTAATTGTAGACACAGCTCCTATATTGAGTTTTACAAAAAGCATGTCTTTCAACATGCATCCAAACAGTGTTCAATGTAATGTGGTATAAGAGCAACATTTAACATAATTCAACTGCTTTAACCTAAATACGCTTACTGCTTAAGTACATCCTACAATATAACTAACTTGAGAAAAGCTGAAAATTGTTTAACAGTTATAGTTTACTCAACTTTGCTGTTACATCCTGGATGACTGCTGTGTTCAAAAATACTGAACCTTAAGTCTTTCAAATAATCCTGATTCCCACTTATAGAGTAAGCCTAAGTCACAAGCTGGGATTGCAAAAACTGTTAAACTGAAGGTTTTTTTTTTTTCTTTAAAAAAAAGTTGACCAAGAGTCAGTGATCAGGATCAATTACATTCCCCATCCACCACTCATACTGGACATGCTAGACATCCCTCCCATTCCGTTCACGCCCATAGATGCACGGCTTCCACTACTGTAGTAGCTGCTGTTCATTGCTCCTTGGCTACCT